>CAJQUW010010728.1:0-125295 GCA_907163375.1 Prostheceraeus crozeri
ATGATTTAGGCTGATCATTTGAAAGGTAATATATGCATTGTTACTGAACCCAAAATCTATGACATTGAAATTCCAAGATTTTGATCTGCAAAAGATTCAAATCTATGATCATTTTCTGGATATCCCTTGCAGCTCAGAACATTAAAGCATGTCAAACTTGCGATATCAACGATTCCAAATTGTGAAACATAGGAATCATCTCAATGTCATTTTCACTGGGAATGCGAAGATGGATGGTGAAATGCTCCTACGTCAATGGTATTACATAGCAAATTAGACGGCCTTAATCATGCAATTAAGGCCGTCTAATTTGGATTTGGAGATATATAAACTACTTTCATAGAAAAATGACACGTGAAATATCGGCTGACAACCCTACTTACTCAGTAACAATGGACTTTCATGTCGATGACGACATATCTAAGGTATCTGAAATAATCTAAATGAAAATATAGCAATGTGATTGCATAGATATCTGTGCTGATTCGAACCAAGAGTAGACCAATTAAATCAATAACTTAGCGATCACAAAAGAACAGATATCTATCTACAAGCATCTGCTATAGACATAGAAATTAACAGTACCATAGAAATTCCTAGAATGGAAATTGCATGAAAATTATGGCACACGCCGGGGGAACTTAGTTGGGGCAAAATGCAAATTGTACAAGGTGGTTTCCAAGTTTTCTGATTGGCATTTATACTTATCAAACCAATCTGTGATCTGGATTGTTGACCCTTGTCCAAAGATCATGTACACAAAAGCAATAATGAATTTACAAAATACTGCGGCGACAGGATGACAAAGAAGGAAATCCTTTAAAACGTTCTGTATGTTCATCATTTTGAAATATCGCTCCTATAATCTATCAAGAGTATAATCAGACTCATCTGCAACTTGTAATGTCGATTTACAGAACATGCATAACTCCAGCTTGAAATCAGAGGCCAATCAATATTCGAGTATTCATTTCACTTCGAAGGGCTCCCCTGTGCATTATATTCGAACAATTTTCAAAATCTCTACATGCATTCGAATATCAGCTTCCAAAATATCATCACACTGTATCACATAAGTCATTCAATGATTAATTGAGGAGTTCCAGCGACATTCTGTTTATCTAAGAAATGACTGTAAGTAGAGAAGCCTTCAGTGTCCAGGAAGTCGCTGGGCTTCTTTACCGCTTGACGGAGAAATTATCCAATAATTAGAAATTTTATGAGAATTTTTGAGATGTTCTTATAACCAGTATACCGACCACTTTCAATTATGACTCTTTGAGCCAAATTTTAATTCGTATTCCAGTGTAAAAAAATTGCATAATAGTTGTCAATGACTGCTACAAATAGACACACTATATTAATCCATGGAATAGTAGGCTATTTCACATGATACAATACCACCATCTCACTTAAAATTCTCTTCAAGAAAATCCTGTTATTTGCTGTCAACGACTTCCACAATTACATGAAACTTCACAAATAGTTTGACTATGATGTAAGGTTTTAGATCGAATCTGATCTACAAACCATAGATTTTTCTATGTGCCTTCATTGTACATAAGAAAGATATCAAACTTCCATTCTAGTTTTCTATGATCTACTTCTATGGCTATAGATAACAGAATTGAAAAGCTTAATTGTCACCTAATTTTGAGAAAAATTCACAAACACAATCAAAAGAGTTGAAGGCAGTACCTTTCACTCGCTAAACTCGCATATCGGAGGACGGACGTTGCAAGTGGTTGCATATTTAAACTAATCATACTTCAAATCGTTTCAGGTATGTACTATTAATTCTCGCTGATTGGAAGCACTGTTTCAAATAGTGTCAATTCATAATTAATCCGTTCCTCCTATCAAATAATAGGAATTATTGATCTTCTGCGGAGTGTGACGTGCAACTAAAATCATTACTAAATACAATGCAAACTAAAATGAGATGTGAACATAATTCATGAAGTAATAACATGTAATGATGCATGCTTTGTACCCTCTCCTCCACATGTATGCCGCATTCGTACCATCATCTATCTATCATTATGAGTGTGCAACCATTCATGTATTCGTCATTGTGTGTGCTCTATAACATCGTGTTGAGTCATTACAGACATTCGTTTCATCGATCTCACGGAAGACAGTCATCACGGTGCATTGTGATTTTATCTCTCATTTCACTCACATCCCTTGTCATCTTTTCATTCATCCATTCGCCGCATAATTTGCACTTAATATGTACTTACCATTGTAAATTTATCCATCATGTCTGACCCACAAGATGGGAGGGGTTTGAACCATTTTGAATTTTGAGAGAGGAGAGATAACTCACGAACAAAAGGATCCCGTTATGTACTAATCCTTAACCATCATAAAGTTCAATGTACAAATACTTTCAAAAATACATTTCAAGCGAGAAAGTGCATGTTCCAAGCCTATTGCCTATTTCTGCATAGCCCATAATTGCTATAACTGTTTATTTTCAATGAAAGGTCAAACTGTTGCCGATGTTCCAAATGCACTTTTCAATATAGCTTAACTTCTCTTAGGATATCAGCATAATAGAATTGAATATTTGACTGATTCGAAATAAGCTTGCTTGATTTATCGATTTCCTGATGATTGCTCATCAATCATTTCTATTTTAGCATTGCAATTAAGTGGTCACAGCCTCGTTAATGGAAATCTCAAACTGAATTATGGCCAACTGTTCCGTCTTGACGCAATCTTATCGGAGCTACTCTGATCTTCCTACCAAGTAAACCGCATTTGAAACGTGCACATGGTTGAACGTGGCTTCGAACATTTCAAATTTTAGTGATGGGAAAAGTATGCGCTACTTGAGAGGGTTGCAGAATAAGGGTTGGCAGATGGTGATATTTTTCAGCGGCTTAATTATTTGTCGGGTTTCGTAAGTTGACAAATTCAAATTTTCTGCGATAGCCTATGAGCTACGTGGATTATTGTGTCGTGGAGCTACAGAGATAAGATAATGCCCTCAATGAGATTAGTCGGGATTGAGCCAATATTTTATGGTCCTTTAAGGTACCGGACGTGAACGCATAGTTATGAATATCACATTAATCGATTATGTTTCAAAGTGCCTCAGTTATAACAGTTAGGCGAACTCCTAACTGCGGGTATAGCAGTAAAAAGTGACTTGGGCAGCAATTATCCAAGAAAAAATGTCACTCTTTAAGAATGAGGGACGCCATATGGTAAACTATCCTAATCGGGACACACCTACAATAATGCTCGGCGGTTTCCAAGAACATTGAGGTCGATTGATTTTTTTAGAAAAATCGCGATTTGTCAGTAAGTAGACGTAAATCGCTTTGTTTTTCTCTATTCTACATTTCGGTAGGTCTGGTGCATATTGCTCTGTGCATACATGTAGCCTACATGCATCCAGTAACTGACATGTATACATGTACAGTATATGTACCTACGTATTCCCTGTGCAACATGGAAGCACAATCAATTTCAGGAAATGTAGGGCTTGATTCAGTAATAATGCTCATTATGGGACACCATAAAGTGTTATAATATCAAGAAGCCCAGAGGGGAATAGAATATGCGGTAGAGTATGCAGTCAAGAAGAGATGGGAATCCTGAAAGGCCTTGTGAACTATTGATGGATATCATAAAAAGTGACAAGCATGCATCGACGCTTAGTGTCTTTCCAAAGTGAAATTATCACACACAGGGAAAGTAAATATTTAATACAATCATACATAGAGGTCTGCATTAATTACTGCTTTCTAAGAAACGAGATCGATTATTTTACTTCGAGCGATAGACTTCCAATTCCCATCGAATGATGCATTATGAATTATGATGGAGACATGTCACATTTCAAAGTGCTATTACGAATTGTCACAATCAATTTTTATAGGTACAATGTACCTACAATTGTACCTATCTACAATGAACCTGGTACATTGACTAATTTGGTGATTTTATCGTGCGTGATGCATGTAGCCTTTCATTAAGGGTATATCAGAGCTTTGAGGGGCTTAGATTTATGTTTTCCCAATTTTTAATTTCTTTGCTTGATATTAATGATTTATTGAACATTATCAACAGAATTAATTTTTTAATTCGCTAAAGAATTTTTTCATTTTATTTACAAAACAAAAAAAAGAGAGAGAGTAATATTTTGTGTTCATCATAGAACTTTGCATGTTAGATGTATTTTAATAAGATAGATAGTGTCCTGATTAATGCAGAATTGTACGGTATTATGAATTCGAAAAGTATTGGTTGCACATATAGGCATGTAGGAATGCTAAACAAGGTCGCTTTCAAGGATAGTTTCCTTTATGATGCTCCTTCTTTGTCTGAAGTGTCCGTGACATGGGATGATCTAAGAAATACGTTCGTATTACATCACACTAATGATTTCAGTTCGTTGTGACAAATTTTGTTCATTGAGCGACTATTACGTGTCAGAATATGAAATAATATAATGTATTAGCATTATATTTTTGATGATTCATTACCTTGAACTGAATCATGAAAATCAGTTTAATTTTTCTCAATCAAGAGATCATGCTTTGAAAAATATTAACATTCAGAGACCATAGATTTTTTTCATGTTCTGAGATACTTGAAGGGGCCCACTCATACAAAGTGACAGTTCACTTGGTTAAATCCATAGAGTAGATATATTAGGTAGAGTGGTAACTCCGCATTTATTAAATCCCCAATGTGTATACACTTTCGATTTTATTAAATGAACTCAAGGGAGATACAGGTGGTTTGTCACCAAATGTGAGATATGCACATTTTTGCAGTTTTGGAGGAATTGCCACGGAATTGAGTGATCATGATCGTAATGCAGATGGAATGATGGTATTTCACGGATTCTCAGTGTCAGCCTTGGAGAGGTAATATTTGTTAAAATGGCAACTCAATGACCATATTGCTTTCATGCTGAACCTCAAGAGTATTTTCTTAAGCGAGATCATATCACAGGCAACTTGCCACTGGCAACTTGCCACTGGCACAGCAAAATCACATTCAACTTTGAAAGATGTAAATGGGTCCACATCACTATTAAGATTCAAGTAATAATACATGAATTTGTGAATCATAAGATCATGTCGGTGAAAATTGAATTAAAAATTTGAAATTTCAGCCAAGAAAGCAGGAATAATATCGCGACCTTTTCATAAAGACTTTCATTATAATGCTGCTCATGAAATTCCCTTGATAATCAGCTTAATTTCCCCTTAGTTAGGATGCTTTTCAGAAAATATTCATTCCTTTTGATATCCAACTTGTTTCATACTACTTATATAGGAGAGTCATCTCGTTAGTATATAAATTGGCAAATTTTGATTTTTTTCAAAAGTGCTTAAATAATTTTTTGGACCACGGGAACGTAATCTCCGCAAAAAAACTGAATCTTTTGATATAAAAATTTTCACTGTATACAGATACTTTTTTGAGTCGACACTCTAACTACATGTCCCTACTCTATGGTTAAATCGTTGTCAAAACTTCTATTAGGAAAGGAAATCTTAGTTAATGCGGTAATTTTTACATGTAAATGATCAATGCTTTTAATCTTTTGAGTGCTGTGTAGCCCTCTTAGAAAGCAATGCACTGTCTCTGAATATTTATCCTCATTTCTTTGGTGTCATTTCGTTGCCTGATCAATCCGACATCCTCCACCGTTAAAAATGCTTTGGAATTTGGATGAACTCACCAAATGATTTTAAATTTAGAGCCAATTACATCATAGAATAATATTTTGCGCTGTATCGGTCATTCCACACGAGTCACTGATTTCAGCAATTTGTTTGTTATTTAATTTTTTATTTGGATCACAGAATTATACAGGTCGTCTCTTCTTCCGTTTGACTAGAAGGGAAACATTGGAACATGTAACATAAATGAAATGGCACAATCTGCTGACATAATACCATAGCAATCGAACAATGAGCAGCCAGTTCAACATTAAACACGCCACATTTTGTGAAGTTTCAGTGACTGTTATCAACTGGATCACACAGCAAAGAGACACAGTCGATGTCAAGTTCTACAGAGAAGTTTGTGAACGTTTTTCCGTGCGCCTGATAACTTCTTTTAAAAATGATCGGACTGCCCAACATTATCGAGAAAACTTTTGCGTAATGATCTGAATTCTTCGAATCTGAAGGAGTCGTGGCGATCGGAGCATTTTGAGGGATTTCACAGCAATCCGCAAGCGACGCACGATTATTTTTCCTATCTCTGCAAAGCATTAAAAGTTTCTTTTTGCCCACTTATTAAGTTCCTGCATGTGCCATCTGTTAGAATCAGTTTGCACTTCTAGCAGAGTGATACGCATAAACAATCTAATTATGTGATTTGGATAATGGAGGCATTATTTCGCAGCCAGTAAATGGAACCGCTATTACATAATCCAACTCTGTAACTTACTCAGCCAATCGCATTGCAAAATATTTGAACTATTCTGGAAGCGCAATAAAGTAATCTGCCATCAAATTTCTTAAAACTAGCTTGTCTAGTTCTTGCATGATTGACATATGAATTTCGAACGTTCAAATATTAGACCTGTTATTCATGTGATGAACAGAAATAAAGCAAGATAACAACACTGTAGAAGTAGCTGCTTGAAGTTGCATGTCCTGATTTGAAATTTCCGGCCATATCCTTGCAATTAGAAAAACGCGTGAATAGAGAGGAATGAATTTCATTCAAAATCTGTTTACAAATGGTAATCAAGCTTACAGGTATGTAAAGAAAAATTATTCATGCCAAAGAACTTCAACGAAGTTCGAACTGAATTGTCTAAAGCATTTGTGATCAATTGAAAAAATGTCTAAATTTGTTAAATGTGACTAATAATGAACATTAGAATTTGGCAAATTGGTGATAAGTACGATGACATCAATAAACAATTTAAGTATTGATCACTGAACGTACTTACCTGAAATTTAGAGTCTTTTTGAAATTGATGGTGGGGAACGAATATTAGCTAACAATTTTTCCAACACGTTGTAGCAACAACCGAATGCGTTCGATCACTGTCAGTGATGTTGGTGGTCCTCGGGATCTCCAGAGAACTACTATTAGGCTGTTCACGTCGCTTCTTGTTCTTCGTTGCTCATGCGGTTGAACTTCATTTTTAAGATAATCTGCCGAAGATTCACTCGATCAATCAATTGAGAGCAATTAGCAGGACTGCGGAGTCGCAGTCGTAAAAGTTGCCATGCCCGAAGTTGGAGTCTTCAAGTAATTGACGACTGTGACTCAGAGTTGTAAAATCCACTCGAGGAAAAATGTCCTAATTTCTAAAAGTTGTTTTTATCAATAATTTGATATTATTTCTTCGAGATAGCCTTGTCTTTAACATTTAAGCATTTTATCATCAGCCCTGATTCTAACTTTCATGTGCTTTTAAGCTATATTTCTGTTCACCAGCTATATAGTCCTATTCTGCACTAGTAAGGCTGTGTTTACGTATCTTTTACGGTAGATCTAAATTCAGCATTCTAGCTACTGTGTCCTGAATTCAAGTGGGTAGCAAGAACCGACGACCATGTCGACGTGTGTTGTGCACTTTGCTTCGTTCAAGCTCAAGAGAACGATCACATTTCGTCTAATCGGCTTCGTCAGTGGTGTCAGATAATGAACTGAAAGATGCACAAACGGCTGACATAAAGGGACAGAGAGGTTCACTCGCAGGTTGTGTGCGTGGGAAGGCAGACACACGTAGTTATCCTGGCAGACAATAGATCGCGGAGCATGTAGAGAACGATAGGACGATGAAATCGACATGTCTGATGAAGCAACGCAAAAGCGTCCAGTCTGTAAATAATAATATTTTGCAGAATTTAAATAATAAATTTTGCTGATTAAATAATAAAAAAGGGTAAATACTGGTGGCAAAATACATTTTACAATTAATGGGAACGGAGATTCTTATCAGGAAAAACTGGTAGAAACTGGCCGGACGCAGACACAACAAGAATCAGAAGGAGTCTAAGTCGAAATGTTTCTTCCAACTTTGGATCCCTGACAATAAGACAAATGCTACATGTGATCATAGCATCTTTCACCAACCATTGGCGGTCGCAGATAATCAATTTCGCTCGATTAATCGTGTGATGGAATCAAAATGGAAATTTGCTTCATGCGGAACAAACAAGCTTATTTTCCTATTTTCTCTTTCAACGTTTTGAGATAATTCCATTGAATGCAAGTTTGACAACTACGTAGGCACGCCTGGGTGCTAGTGCCTGAGACAATGTATGGCTAGTTAATCCTCGCCCCAGTGGGGTGTTTTAATAGACAAGCGCACCCGGATCAACGTCCCTGCTTTAAAGTAAAGGTCCAAATTCAAAACAAAGTACACCAAAAGAAAGCTCTCATCATCACGAGTCAGAATATTATCTTTGTTTTGATGTTCAAGGTTGTTATGTAGGTCAAATGTAGGGTAAAAGGTCAAAAAGATTATTTTTTTTACTATGATTATTATTTCTTACCCTCGTGCTATCTCAGAAAACATTTGACCAAATTCAAAACAATGTGCGCTGAATGAAAGCTGTTATGACGAGTCATATTAGCATCATTGCTTTGATATTTAAGGTCGTTGAGATTCGAAATACCAATAATTAATAGGTTTGTATTTTGTAATCCGGTCCAATTGCGAAATTTCACAATTTTAAATTTTGAATTCAAAACGTCGAAGCCTAAATAGAATCTGCAAGGAAATTATTATATTCTGTTCACATTTACACGAGAACACTTTCTTTTATAAATTCGAATAGTTTTAATAGGGACACCTGAAAACATTCAAGGAGAAAATAGTGCAAATTTTTCAAATCTCATTGTGACGAAAGTATTAAGCCGATGTTGCCGAAAATAAGCTGTCTAAGATTTGGAGTCCGTATCTTCTTTCGTTCAGGATCAAGATAGCATTTTCGGTACGGTGGGGTGGGCGTTCAGCGCCCTTCCCCAGTGTTGCGAAGGTTAAGACAGAGTTACCGCGTGACTGGATTTTTCATTGCCACGTCGATCACACCACAGTAAATCTTTATGGAAATCATTAGGGGATTCACTATTTTCCACAATGGCATTAAACATGTTCGTACACGATTTATACAAATCATGCACGCTGTCATGCATAGTAAGTCCCTGTGATGTGACAATATGATATCTCCGCATTGAAGGCACATACATTTATTGATAAGAATCTTAATGCCGGATTTGCATTTGCATGTAATATGCACACCAAAAACCAACCCGGTAGCAATTACACTCCCACATAGCTTGCAATGCAATAAGTATTTGATAATACTTTGTATACGTTATAAGGCCTTATGGTTTGAATTAATTAATTCATACTGTTTTGCTATTTCAAGAAGAGTGATGGAAGAGACGGCAGATGCCTGCAACTATGATTGATAAAATGTGGTTGATAAAGACCAAAAGAATTAATATTGGGAAAGAGATTATTAAGAAGGAGTATTATTAAGAAAGAGTATTATTAACAGATACTTCATAGTGGCGCATGAAGTATGCCGAGAACTTGAGTGTCCTCGTGTGTTGCTCACTCTGCTCCATATGTTCCACCTAGCTGAGTCAAGACGTTCTCGATGACCATAAGCAGAGTTCATCTGAAATATTTCGTCGGTGGCCTTCAAACAAAATGGCAATTTGAGTGGAAGACACTTCATGTTTCACGACTTTATATGCGATCTGATTCATAATGCTGCATTTCCAAGCATTTACAACTATAGTATCGCATCAGTTGATAGGACAGCAATAATTTTGATGTCTGAATAGGTTAAGTGTCTCATATAGCCTCAGTTCTAATGGAAATTATCAAATGTATAATGAAGCTAAATATCTAGAAATCAAAAGTAATGCAAACTAGACTAACTGCAAATTTCTAATCACTGAATTTGAGAAAATTTCAAAATATCTTTTTCATAGAAGCATTTGAACACATTTGAAGAAACATGCGATGATATCCAACAAATTATACAAATAAGTGAGGATGACAATCGATTATCTTGTGACTGTCGAGAAGCAAATCGATGTTATTTTACGACTCGACAGATTCAATTGGAGTCTCCGAAGGACAAGGTCACAGTTCTTTTGACCTTCAACGTGATGCTCCTTCAAATGTGATTGCGGATGTGTGTACGTGGGAAGAACTGGGAGAAGCCCTGACGAGAGAGTCACTGAACTGCCCAAGCGGTTTTTTTCACAAAGTAGATGTCCTCCACGTTCCACTCGTATCTCTGGAAAAGTCATTACTCGGCACTTGCAGGCCTACAGTAAGTATATCAGGTAGAGTAGCAACTCAGCATCAATGGACTTGAGTTCAGACTTAGTACCACATGTGAGATATGCAAACTTTTATGCGCTTTTAGAGACATTTACACGGATTTGACTGATCATGCAAAACAGAAGTAATAATGACATTTTACGAATCCTCCGTGTCATGTCAACCTTAGAGAGGTAATACAGTTTGTTAAATTCGATGTGTTGCTATAACTTTAATGCTTAGCCTTATCAATAAGAGCATTTTCTTGAGTGTGATCGTGGACCGTATGCACAGCCTAGTCGCGACTCAAGCTACCTGCCACTGGAGGAGCAAAATATCATAATCAAAGACAAAGATCGCAATTAACATAAAAATATGTTATTTCACAGATCTTCCGTGTCATGACAGCCTTGGGAGGTAACGTTTGTTAAATAAGCAACTCGATGACCTGCTATTGCTTTCATGCTCAACCTCAAGAGAATTTTCTTAAACGTGATCATATCATGAGCAACCTGCCACTGGTAGAGCAAAATAACATAATCAAAGACAATGATTTCAATTAACTTTGAAAGATGTAAATGGGTCCACATTACTATTCAGATTCAAGAAATGAAACATGAATTTAGTGAATCATAAAATCATGACGATGAAAATTGAATTAAAAACATGAAATTTCAGCCAAGAAAGCACGAATAGTATCGTGACATTTTCATGAAGACTTCCATTATAATGCCGTTCATTAGATTTCCTTGATCATCATCATAATTTCCGCTTAGTTACGATGCTTGTTAACAAATATTCATTCCTTTTGATATCCAACTTGTTTCGCACTACTTATAACGGTGCGTCATCTCGGTAGTATTTAAATTGGCAAAAATTTGCTTTTTAAAAGCTGCTCAAATAATTTTTTGTACCGCAAGAACGTAATCTCCGGAAATTCCACTGAATCTTTTCATATACAAAAATTTTCACTGTATACAGATATTTTTTGAGTCGACATTCTACCTAACTCTATGCCTACAGGTATGTTCAAGTTTACCGTCCAATGCTAGAGATTTTCATTGTAAGACATGAAACTTTGTCATCAAAGTGGTATTATGGAAGAATTATGTTATTAAATATTCTGAGCCTAATCTGTTTATTTACAAAGAATTTCTTTATTCTTTGTCCTCACCTTGGTAACTTTCCACTCACTTTATTCATTTGTTTTTTAAATTTCGCTTAAATTACTTTCTATTTTATTTTTTATATTGCTGTATACTTTTCATCTTTATTTCCTGGATTCTATGTGTTTATTATCATCTTGATTGATTTTCTATTGTTTAATTGTCGTAATTATTTCATACTGTAAAGATTCATTTCGTCATGATGCACTTTGATTTATTAAAGATGTGTATTCCACCTTCCACCCCATTCTGCCATGATTGTTCAGAATTTCTTAACAGTCAATTCCAGCTGTGTGTACAAAACACTCATGTTCATTTTCCAGTGTACCCACCGTGATGAGAACTGGACGGAAGGTCTCGTGGAAGTTATGATAAAGAAATTATTTGTGGCATTTTCATATTTTTCATTAATATTACTTCTTGCTCTCAAAATCTTGCACGGGAAGTTGGATTTCCTCAGTGTCTCGCTGATTCTATTTCCATAACCCTTCTTTGAGATAAATATATGGTAGAAAATAAGATGATCTCAAAGCTATATCTACCCGAATACTTCAGAGATTGTATAGAGACTTGGTAATCACATGAAAACTAATCAAGCACTAGAAGCTAGAAACATCAAAGACTAGCAACGATCATGAATGAGTATAGAGTAGTAACTGAGCATTTATTAAATCCCCAATGTGTATACACTTTCGATTTTATTAATGAATCGAGGTGAACACAGTTGGAATTGTTTCCAAATGTGAGATATGCAAACTTTTGCAGTTTTGAAGAATTTACCACGGAATTGACTGATTATGATAGCATAATGTAGAAAAAATGATAGCATTTACAGATCCTCCGAGTCATGACAGCCTTGAAGACGCAATGTTTGTTGATTTGGCAATGCGATAGGCTGCTATTGCTTTCATGCTCAACCTCAAGAGTATTTTATTAAACGTGATCATATTACAAGCAGCCTGCCACTGGTAGAGCAAAATAACATAATCAAAGACAACGATTTCAATTAACTTTAAAAGATGTAAATGGGTGCACATTACTATTCAGATTCAAGAAATGAAACAGAAATGCAGTGAATCATAAAATCATGCCGATAAAAATTGAATTAAAGACATGAAATTTAAGCCAAGAAAGCGCAATAAGATCCTGACTTTTCCTTGAAGACTTCCATCATTATGCGGTTCATGAAATTCATTTGATCATCAATTGCCTTTCCACTTTGTTAAGATGCTTGTTAGCAGATATTCATTCCTTTTGACAACCAACTTGCTTCATGCTACTTATTTATCGTGTTCATGTCAATAGTATAGGCCTATGCTGTTTGCAAAATTTATCTTTTTTGAAAACTGCTCAAATAATTTTTTGGACCGCAGAAACGTGATCTCCGCAAAAAATGAATCGTTTGATACAAAAATTTTTACTGTATACAGATAGTCTACTTTTCTGAGTCGACACTCTTCCTACTATACACTAGGTGACATGCCACGCGCTCAATCACGCGTAATTATACATGACCCTAAACATCCGTGGATGCGGGATATTGCTGCAATATCTGTTATATAAGTTAGTATAGTTGGCAGTCCTGTTATATAGACTTTGCGTCTCATGTGTCTGCATGTATCAGAGGCTAAACAATGTGATAGGACCTCAATTTCATGCTCAGGGAAGACGGAACATATGCTTAGCGGTTCATCCGTGGTTCAAGCGGCAGCGCAGACAACCGTGGACGACGCGCAAACTACATATAAACGCTCGCCCGCGCGTATTCATAAACATTCCCCTTGTTTTAACAGCATCAGATCAAGTGATTTCTGACTCTTAGTGCAGCGCGTATGTACGCGGGTAGAAGAATAGAATGTCCTTAACCACGGATGTTTGGGGTGTTCCTTAATTACGCGTGAATTGTGCGTGGCATGTCACCTAGTGTATACTTACTCTATGGAGTTAACACGGTAAAGTTGCTATATATATATATCAAGGATGGAATATGCAATCTACTGTGATGAAGCTGAAATAGCATTCACTGATATAATTTCGTGCAATATTCAGTTACTTATTGTAGGCTGTGTGTACTCTATGCCTGCATCTTCTTTCATCGCTATCACGAAATGTATTGCAAAATCTTCACGACGATATCTTTTCACAGCCGCAACGCCCTTCCTTGTCAATCATGCAAAAGTGTGATTCCTCGGCGACTCTAATCAATTTAACGCCCACAAATTGTGCAATAATCTAATATGCCGGACATGGCAACAAGGCCTACACGCAGATGTATTTAGGATCATATCTTGACATCCAAGGACCGGTCGAATTTTTGTCTTTGAGCCATGTGATAGGACCTCAAGCTCATGCTCAGGGCAGGCAGAGCATGCTTAGCGGTTCATCCGTGGTTCAAGCGGCAACGCATACAACCGTAGGCGAGTAAACCATACACTCGCCCGCGCGTATTCATAAACATTCCCCATGTTTCAACAACATCACGTGATTGCTGACTCTTAGTGCAACGCGTAGAAGTATAAACTGCCCTTAACCACGGATGTTTGGGGTGCTCCGTAATAACGCGTGCCAATGTCACCTAGTGTAGTGTCAGTTTTAACTGACATTTCATGAGAGAGCGTGAACTATGACAGTTGCACATGTTGATGGTATGAGGGCTCTTTTGTCTTCGTTGCATTATTTCGGTTTGCAATATGCATGGAGCTTTTAGCATTTCTATTTCTACCCTTCGTAATTACAGCCAGTCCCATTAGCTATTTAAGGTTCGACATCCCCATATACCTTATTCATTCTTCACTTTTCTACATGTAATTCTTTACCTATGTTCTTTTCGGTTGACGTTTGTTTGAAAAGTTAAGTAAAAATTTAATTAAATATTGATAATCTCAATATTGAATGAAAACAAGATATCAATGATAATATGGTTTTGTTGTAAACTGAAAATAATCAGTATAACAATTGATATTTGAAATGTGCAGTTAATGCAATTGTGAAATCAGCTAGTTGTCGACCGTAACTCAACTATCACAATAACAGTCAAATCATTCACAACGTATTTGAACGGTGAAAATATACAAATAAAATCGCTAAAAATAATAGTTTCCATTAGAGAAATATGTTTGAAATAAGTGACATTTTTACATAGCATTGGTGTGTACCATTTGGCAAAGTAGAACAGTAATCCAGCCGCAGGAAGTGATCAGATAATACTTCTTTCCATTTGAATATGCAACGGCATAAGAATAAAAATGAGGTTATGGCAGCTCGAAACTCCCGAGGTAATATGGCACCGGAATGAATCAGTCATCACTTATATTTGAAAGTCGCAGAACTGAAAAGAAAAATGAAAATCAGTTAGACAACAATGTAATTGAAGCATAGAAGCGCCACAATCTACCCGGTGAGAGGAATGAAATTTTGAATAATCACAATAATCATTTAAAGATCATTTGCTGCTCTCTAGATTGAGGGCAGTCAATTGGTTCATTGAATGAATTTTATATCACACAACTTATGCTAAAAATTCAATAAGAAACACGAATAGTCTTTCTACAACCTATCTTCATAGTTCGATAGCCGATCATACATGCAATACAGCCATTCTTTAAGATCGACCATCGATGTCACTGGAAGGCGAATAGCTGAGAACTTTTAACATCTATTTTTAGTAAAATCGGTCTGAATCCAAAAGCAGGGAATTTTGCGTCTTAACCGTTTTGCAGAATTAAACATGATCTCCCATGAATGTTTACCAACACACTACGCCATCATCAAACATCAACACAGAAATCCGTGCTTCGCAAGGACTGTGAAGTCGTCTTTCTATAGATTTAAAACCAAAATGCTACACGGTGGCCCGTTTAAGTGTTTATGATGAATGCGCTTTAACAGAAGTTGTTTCTGACTTACTATTGCTGATTAATTGATCATGATAATGAATGCCAAACAATTAACCATTAATAAACCATGTCGCTATAACTTCTTTTTGAAATGAAATGATACTACTCAGTCTTTCGATCAACAGAAAATTAATTGTATAATTCAACTTATATTTCACTGACAATAAATTTATCTTTACCTATCTATCATGACGTTGCTATAACAGCATGATTCACTTCACATGTATATTGACCTTACTCAATAGTAAAATGTAAGAAAGTCTTGCACGTCGGCCGGATTAGGGCTGACGAATAAAGATTTTCTTTGTTTCACTCACAACTTCCACAATTAACAATTTGCCAATTAATGTACATATTAAATTTGCAATAATTATCTGTCACAGCATTTAGTTTACAATCACCATTTGTGCAGTGATTAGAGTGGAAGAGATGTCGACTAGCTTGCCATCGTTTGAACCAACAAAGTTGATTGTCTACCTTCCTTACGATTTCTTTGCGAACATTGAATGAATACAGAGTGAATTTGTAACTCAGTTGTTTATACACATTGCAAGTAAGTCGAAAATCACAACAGGATTTCAACACTGGTAAGAAGTGGATAATTCGTATAGCGTTGTGAGCAATTGATAATCTGTTTATTCCATAAACATCCAAGCCGTTGTTCTTAAGATGGCTTTGAATTTATTCCGCGTTGTCTTGATTGCAAGACTTATTCAATTAATACTTAATCTCTTTGTTTATGCTGGTAATTGTTTTGGGCTTTTTGTTTAATATCAGGAATACTGAATAAAATGAGCTAAAGCATGCATACACTTGATTATTCGTAGTTCATTCATGCTTATGAAGAGTTGAACAAAGTAATTAGCGAATAGATTCTGTAAGGGTTGTGATGATTAACTTAGATTTGACCCAAATTAAGTCCAAATAGAAGCCAGCCAACACCCGGCTTATCTTCCCCACCTCAATTTGGACCAACAAGGGTTCGAACACGTCAAATGAAAACTACACAGGTGCTCTATCCACCATATATAACTGATATAAACGAAACGCTGACTAAAGCATGTATGATTGGTCCCGCAGCCAGAACGAATTTTTGCAGAGATCGAGGCCGAAGATGAGACCCTTGCCTACTACAAATCTGCGCGTCCTCCACGTTCTACCTAGTTCCTCTTCTTGTCAGACACGATCAAAGAAAACACATGTTAATCCAAAGAGGCGCAGATTGAAGTTTTGGCAAAAATGAAATTTTCTATGTTTTCTCTGTTAAGTAAAAAGTACTAAGCCTAGAGCCAATGTCTTCAGGTCATTTCCTATCATGTTCATGCACCCCTGTCTATGAAGATAAACACACTCAGATTTGGCAAGCCTCCTAATGTCAGACAGTACAATAAAATACGACCATTCATTCACTTATGCCTTAAAGATCAATTGACACTTCTGCAAGCAAGCATCGCTTTATTCTGAGTAAGATTAATTGAATTAGAGCGAAAAAAACATTACAAAAGGGGTTTGCTCACATATCAGCGAAACCTTATGATGAACACCACCACAAAATTCAAAACCAAGTTGGCGTTTCCCCATTCATGGATGTTTTTTTCAGTGTTCATCATTGCGTAGTATCTATAGTCAACATAAAGAAAAGTTGATGGGAGAAAACGGTAATTACAGAATCAAATCGTTATCTCATCAGAACAGTTGGTAAAATGAGTTGAATAAACAAGAAAATTTACAGAACTTTGAAACTCGCGCTTTTCTTATTGAAATAATCATTACGCACTGTTGACAAGTATGGCACCCCTGGCTTCTTAGTGCAGAGCCATGAATAAATGACAGATGATAAAACAAGAAAATGAAACCTATTTCTTGAGAACCGTCCGCTTTGACTATACCTATGCCTATGGGTGGGGGGAGGATTCGACCTCTGATGAATTTTGCTGGGGATCACAATAGCATTGACATCGAATGAAGGTCTAAATCTATGCACGAGAATCTGGCTTTTGACGAGGTCGAAAAGATAATTCTATGCGCCCTGTTACTGGCACCATCACCTGGAGAAGAGCGCATAGAAATCTTTTTTCGACCTCGTGAATAGCAGTCAGAGGCACTGAATTGCGTGGTAGCCTGGACGCAGCTGCTTTTGTTCTTCACAGGATTATGAATTCGCATTCTATGTACAAACCAAATTGTGAATACTATCGATATCCTTAGCAAATTCTCAGCACCTATAGCCAGCTAAGCATCGTAACTGCACAATAAAGAAGACATTCGTGATCAAATCTCATTTGAACTATACAAATTTTTTTTAAAAATTCAGAGTTCAACATTTTTAATTGTATGAGTATATTCGCCTCACGAAGATCAATGAGTTCGAATAAACGAGTGGCAACGTTGAAAAGGTCAGAAACCAAATATGCACTGACTTCATCTAATACTGAGCTGATCTTCAAAAAGTTTAGGAGGGGAAATCAACTACTTATAGATGCTCTTCAAAGGAACGAGACACGATCATCAATCAAATACATTATGTTCAATCAATAATTATGATTGCCATTCTTCATAAATATATTACTGGGTAGTCAATCAATTGATAGTCAATTAAATATTGAAAAATTGAGCATCAATGTTGCATAATTATGCCATAGTATAATATTGAGTTAAGCAGCTGTGAAAATTGGCTCTATTGATGTCTTCACTCCATCCATGTAACATCAAATTGTGACATTATAGCCTTCAACATTGCTGACGAAATTATAAAAATGCTTCAACTACAAAAATAGTATTACTATTGAAAATTTGTATACCCACCGTGACAGAGAATGAGAAGCAGTTTTATTGATTTATTATAATTTGTAAAATACAACGGATAATATAGGTTGAATATCTAGACTGGATGATCATCATATCCAAACAAATTAGACTGCTATCACTTCTATTTACGTCGTCGTAGGTACGATGCAGTTAACGACAGGGATTGGAGATTTCGCTCAATTGTCAAGAGAAGTACACAGAAAGAATTAACATGTCATTCCTAACACCACAAGAATGCCGACGTGTTGAAATGCAACTGGAAATTATCGTTTTCACTTCACAGACAAGCGACTTTAATATACTTAATGAAGTTTGATAAAGTTCCTTATTTTACTTAATTTTAAAAATTGATGATCTATTCCTCTCATTAATTCATCAATTAATTTCAGTGAGTAGTTTACAATCCTTGTTTCATAACCCGATGTGGACAAGGTTAGCACTTATATCATCAGAGATGATCCATCTCAGGGAGCTACACTGTTGGTTTACTCAACGCCGTCGTTGCAGCAATTCGATATGAGATTCTCTGATATTACTCAATCTTCAACTACGGCCGTAAAATATTCTGCAGGGTAGGATGGCTTGACCCTGGGGCATCAATGAGTGGCACATTCGGCGACGTCCATCAATATTTCCCCCAGGAATTAATTGGATGACTATCATCAAAATCAACTTGGAAGGGATCGAAAGATATGAATTATAAATCATTGATATTGAGTTCTACAGGAACTATTTCACTAAACTCAACTTTCTCCATTTATGATTTCAAATGAAATTTGAATGAAATTGCCAGAAAATTATTACATGATCCATCAATTATTCGTTCAAAGTCAGGCTAATCAATCATTTATGTAGTGCAACCAAACGCTTACGCAGTCCTTCAAAATTGAGAATTGGCTCAAAAGAGAAGTCAAACTTTGACATTTGTTTGTCATCATATTGACTGAAACAAAATTTATAAAGACAATAACATCAACCGTCTGTAATTTCGAAGTAACAGAATATTGAGAGAACGTGTCCTGTCTGGGGTTGTAATCCAAGGAAAAACAGACACACTTCAAAGAGCATCGTCGTCTCTGTCAGTTATGAAGCTGATTCACAAGATCAAGGGGCACAACTTCGCTCCCGTTCTCCGGTTTAAGGGGCACAACTTAGCTACGGTTCATCGGTTAAAGGGGCACAACTTATCTTTGGTTCACCGGTTAAAGGGGCACAACTTATCTTTGGTTCACCGGTCAAAGGGGCACAACCTATCTTCGGTACACCGGTTAAAGGGGCAAAGCTTAGCTTTGGTTCACCGGGTCAAGAGGTACAATTGCATTCTGGCTCGGGGCACAATTTTGCCCCCGTTCGTAGGCTTAAGTGGACAATTCGGTGAATCAATTTGTACAATTTTATTACGTGTTTATTGGTCTTGATATGGTAACAACGAAGGATACTATAAACACTAAACAGTATGCACAATCTCCTCTTTCCGATTTTTGCTGCCTATTTCAGCTCTTCTCTTGTAATTCTGTGAATAATGTGCATTGTAAGTAATACTCAATTGTGCCGGTTCAACAGAAAATTGGATATGAATAATTCCTAAATAAACCTAAATAGTGTAACTGTTAGCAGGCAACGTCACCGAGCCATAGAATAAACCACTGAACAGCAGTAGTCCGCTTCCAAGTAAAGCGTACTTTCTTGCCATGCTTCGTTTTGCGCAATCACTGTCCCCCTAATATACAAATAATGAATAAAACTCGTTTTCATTGCTCACGCTACTTACAATACTTTTATGAAAGCAGAGTAGTATTTACGCTTTCTTTTCTATGTCTAGACGAACTGGCACATTTGAATATTTTACGATTCTAAGCCGCACGGAAAACCAAGATAAACAAGCACAGAGTAGCGTGTTCTGCAGTCCTTCAGCTTTTTCGATGTCATTAAATCGCAGCGCCTCCGCCTGCCAATGAATTTATTGTTTAAACTCTGAATTTAGTATCTTAGAGTCTTGACATCTTAATGTTTAATGCTCACATTAGTAATGATACATTTTCGAAAGTAAACTGACAATTTACTTTTTTCATCACTATATTTTTTGGTTGTAAATATAGACCACCTGCCAGCAGAATTTTAATTGGCGTAGATGTGCATCTTGACAGCGAATATGCTGCTAAATTACTGATATTCTTCCAGGCAAAATTTAGCGCCAAATCTTCGCAATTTAGTATATCCTGACTGTTGTAATACTAAATTGAATGTAAGAGACATCTGGCTCGTAAAGAGAAATCTCATTTCAGATTCATTTATCGTCGAAATCAATAGATCAACGAAAGAGAATGTATATAGAAGATGCAAAACGTATTCATTTTTCTGCTTTTTGATGCTCATAATGAACAGATTTCTTTAACAGAGAATCGGTAGAACAACACTGTTTTGCTAATTTTGATCAGGTGATTCTTAATAATGAAAACAAACTTTTCATCAAATGAAATTTACAACAGATGAAATACATGTAAATCAAGTTTTTTTTTCAGAACACAGGTATTAAAATCATAATACGTTATAAACTTCAACTTTTCTCACTGATTTGAATGCAATATCACAATCATTTTCTAATTAAGTTTTTTTCACGATCAATACATCCTTCGCTCAATGTATTTCATCTATTTGTAATCTTCAGCCATTGTGCTATTGAGCTCTTCGAATATCCTTCACTTTCCTTATTAAACCAAATGAAAGAGATGGTTAATGATATTCAAATGAAATTGCATCGGAAAAGAAAGCAATGCAAATTTAGGAAAATACAGTAACTACTTGTTGCAATTTTGATGTCACAATACAGACATTCATGTTCTTCAGAATGCTGGTCATTAATGCTATAAATAAGTCTGCAATATAACGACTCACTATAAATAATGTGAGTTTTCGTCAAGTCAAGTCTTGCCCATGATGTCAGGCTCACGCACACAAATTTGACCAATGTATCAGAATGGGAAATGCCGGATAGATTCGACTTTTGATCTGAAAAATGTTCAGTAGAGCAATATGAAAAATTGGCATTTCTTCTAAATTTCTTAGTTGACTTCGGCTTAAGATAAATTCGATGCATTAAATCGGAACATAATTCAGTAAAGGAATCTTCATTATAATATTGCATGATGTAGCCCACAACTAACAAAACTTTTATTTAATCAACACAAGTTTGCGAAGTAACATAAAAGAAATCACGGAATGATAATACCATGCAAGGAATGTTCCATGACTTAAGGAACTGAATAAATGCTTCTATTCATTATCTACATCAAAGGCATATGTGAAGGCGCTTTTCGAAAATAGGCAAACATGGCATCAATATTGCATATCTACGAACTAAAGTTTGAAATCAATCATTTTCAAGCACAAACAAGCAAATGATAGATTAAAACGCAGGCATGTTATCTAGCAATGTAGAAGTCAATGATTAAGTAAACAATAGGTATATACATATCCAATTAAATGTTTATTATCAAGATCACAAATTGGCACTTAGGAAAGTAGACATATACATGAGAGGGGACAATTCAGTCCACGGTGTCAAAATATTTCACTGTAAAACGAATTTTTTATGGAAGCAAATCCATAGAATGATTTTTGTTTATCAAAAGCGGGGTTCCTGCACATTTTCGGAGACTATCTTCCCTGCATTTGCCCCGGATGATACAACTTTAGCATTTCAGATACTTTGCATGTTGGTCAATATATACTGTGAACTAACAACAAAATGGAATATACTTCAAAACACATATCATATTCTAATTACAAAAATATATGATTGATGAAGAAAACATTATCAATAAATGATATGAAAAAGCTTCTCAAAAGTTACTGATATAAAAGAAAACATATTGTCAGTCATCCATTGCGCAAAAAATACTTACCGCAAATCGTCTAAGTGAACACTAAACCAAATATTTTTATGGAAACTTTGGGCGAAAAAATCCTTGAATTACACTTAGTATGTCTTGCACTGCACCCAGGTCTGAACCTTAAAAATCTGCACTAAAAAGTTAATACTTTTGTTGTTCGAAGTTTTAGGGACATATGATATTCTAAATATTTTGGCTGCTTGAAAACTTTGAATCGCATTACGTCAAAACAATTTTAATTCCTCATCAGTCACTTTCCTTTATACATAACAATAACCCCATGCACCCTGATAAATGCAATTCAGCGTCAAGTTTAAGATATTTGCTTCAAATAGGATGAACATTCATTTAATTTTATCTACCTTCTGGCAGTTGAAGATAGTGTTCAAAGACAAAAATAGCCTACGACAAAAAATCTGGTGTTCAGAATTATAGAGTCAGAGATAATGATAATTTTAGTAAAAAAGAAGGGTGTTCGAAATGTGCATAGCGAAGAAAATGCAACAGAGAAAGTAGTATTGTCCATGGTACAAAACAAATCGCTTTGAGTTGACCAAAATTCCTAATTTAGCGTTGATAAATGAATCATGATAATCATGAATAATAATGATGAATCATTTGCTCATCCAGTGCGTTGAAAGCGGAAGCGCAATCCTTGACAAGCTTTTGCTTTTTTTTGGCCTCCAAGATCATCACATCTTCTTTTTTCTGCCATCTTCTGCATGTGCCTTTCATCTTCCCTAGTCACTTTTGTTTCAATTGTTGCTTGGTAACGACCTCTGGCGAGCTTCGCATGGGAACGCATTTCCTTAATTATTTCAGCTTCATTTGGGCCTCCACTTGATTGGACCCCGGTAAACACCCGCCGTTAAGCGATCAATGAGTGTTCGTGCAAATCTTCTATCAGAAAATGCTTGCTGACGCTAAAATCAGATTCCAATGGTGACAATCCAAAGAATATGCACTATCCAAAATATGCAATATCCGAAGAATACATAATGAATATTGCTTAAAATAACTGAACAAAAACAAAGATTATTCAGAATCTAATAAAGAAGAATACATCAGTTCTTCAAATTAAATTTTGATTAAGTTAAATTTTTAGTTTTTACATTATTCTACTCATACAATGACGCCATTTCCACAGATCCCTGCATTCTCCAGGCATTACTAGAAAATACCAGTTTTCCGTGACAATTCCCTGTATCTGACAGACAGGCAAAGAATTCCCCTTGTTTTCCTGTCGCACGGAAGCCCTATGAATAACTTAAACCTCACTTCACACCAATACCGATGTAACTGATGTTTTGACTGATTGAAGACGACGAGAGCTCGCATCCACCGCGAACTCGGCTCGACCTCTTGGCTAGTCGAGCTGTGCTACTGTCTTATGCCATAATTTTTCGATATTCTATGTACATGAGAAAGTGGGAACAAAGCGCATTTGCTCTACTTCTATCCATAGAAAGAGGATAAAGATTTTCAAAACATATCAAATCATATATACCTTTCAATGGACTGAACAGTTCTTCGTTGCGTTTTCTTACTTCTGATGGAGGACGTAGCCTAGAAGAAAACAGAGCTTTTCAATATCAATTCAAGCAAAAAATGTTTGACTTCATTGCCATTACTTTTGCGAGATATTTCGCACAGAAAAGATTATCCAAAGTAGATGTTGGTGGCTAATCTATGAATATTTCTGCAGCTTCAGCTAAGAATTTAAGGAGGCGCCCAAAGTCCCAGGTAAATGGATACAATACTATTAAGGATGATGTATTATATTAGTAGATATGATTTCTACATAGTTGATTTCCACTTCAAATTCCCGTATATATTCATGCACGGGTTCTACAGAGCGGATATCATCGACATAGACGTCTTGCGTTAGATTGTTCTCTCTCCATCCAGGAGGAAGGGACTCGAACATGGATCGAACCAAGTTCAATCATTTAGAACCAATAATCAAGCGTTCTAGCTTAGCTATCAGGACTCAATGACAGCGGAAGTCAAACAGATTGCGTTAACAGTGGACTAGCCATCTTATTTTCACTTCGCTCAGCAGTTATCTGGTTTAGCTATGAACACACGAGCTTTATCCCATACACTGATGGAACATAAATGACTTTGACTTCGATGCACTTTATGCACATAGGTGTTAGTGGAAGTGCATTAAAGTTTAGATGATCTTATGAATTCCATCGCTTTACTCTGAACATTAAATATTATTCGATCATCTCCTATCAAAGCTATTCCTTTAAGAAAACTATAATTCCCATAATCTGAGCCTTAATGCAGACAAGAGCAAGAACAACGTGCTTCTTAATGATTTATAGAACGCATCTAATCAGACCTTCTTAATTTTTCAGACGAATTCTCATGGAGCATGTCATGAGGCATCCATAATAAAAGAAAAGCATTTCAGAACTACAATCACATGAAGAAATCTTAAAGTAGTTTTTGCCCAGGAAAACTGTATCTCCGGTTATGGAATATCGTTCATGAAATATCGTATGGAATATGGACGGTTATCGTTCAGCCTTCAAAATGAAGGAAAAATTAATGAAATACCGTTCCCACCTACACACATCTGTTCATAAAAAATATATCTGAAAATTCATTTACATGAGGCAACATTTCAGGAAAAAGTGAGCCTGAGTTTCTATTCATCTTGTGAAGGAAGCCCAAAAAAACTAGTTGATCTTTACTAGATTCCTCGATTTTCTATTGCGAGGCCTTTCAGCCAGCACAGCCGGCTATCGTCAGGCGAATGACAGAAACACATTAGATGATTAACATCACTCATACTGCAATGGTCAGACACAAATTACACAATAGAAATACGAACGAGCAGAGAATAAAATTACAAGACTTCAAAAGAAAAATAAGGCACGAAGATACTATCTACAAATACTGGAAAGTAACAGTAAAGAAAAGGAAGAAAATGCTAAGGAAACCAAAAATCACTGATATGATGCTTAGTTTTATTGGATGAGGACAGATGTCGAGTCCACCAGGCCTCTTTGATAATCCTTTTTCGCCAGTTGCACTCCCGGTCAATAACTTTCATCCCGTCAAAATTCACGTTGTGACCGGAGTCCCATGCATGGTGGGCAACCTCCGAACGCAGGACATCACAATCACGAATGGCTTTGGCGTGTTCTTTCTTTCTTTCCTCCATGGTTCGCCCTGACTCCCCAACATAGCTCCACTCACAGTCCTCATGGGCACATGGCAGCTGGTAAACCACTCCAAACTGTGTGGCAGAAGCAGGACGTTTCCTCACCAACTGACTCCTTAATGTGGTCGTAGGCCTCATCCCGACACGAACCTCCACTTTCCGCAAACACTACTGATCCGCTCCGATATTACTGGAATGTAAGGGATCGAGCCGCCGAAGGTGTGATGCTCGGTGTCATCAGGCAAGCGATGGGAGACTGACCACCACTTACGACACTCATCGCTCGAATACCCATTCGCCATCAGAGTCTCTTTGACGTAGGCCTTCTCACCAGATGCATTGACATCAGAGCAAATGCTGTCGGCACGCCCGGACAAGCACCTGACCAATCCCTTAAAAACACCAAGAGGATGAGCAGAATGACGATGGATATAGTGGTCAGAGTGAGTTGCCTTGCGGTGCACAGAAAAGCACAGCCCCGTAGACCCATTGCCATTGTCTTCATGGTGACAGCAGCTTACAAGACAGGACTCAGTTCTCTGCTACTGAGATTGTAAGACTTTGCCGTCTTGTCTTGACCTGTAGCTACTTTCGTCACTTTGATGGGATCTTCATCCAATCAGACGGCGTTGCAATGGGTAATAGCTTGGGCCCCGTTGCTGCGAACCTGTTCATGATCAATTTTGAAAGGAGAGCTAAATGCATGTGTTTGGCATCGGGTGACTATTTCCCTGGGTTCTGGCTTAGGTATGTCGATGACATACTGGTTCATTGGCAAACTTCTCCAAACGACTTGCCTGCATTTATGGAATTTTTGAACAACCTCAATCCCAACATCAGCTTCACAATGGAGAAAGAGATGGATGGTACTCTACCGTTCTTGGATGTGAAGATTGAGAGGCAGTCTACGGGGCTGTGCTTTTCTGTGCACCGTAAGGCAACTCACTCTGACCACTATATCCATCGTCATTCTGCTCATCCTCTTGGTGTTTTTAAGGGATTGGTCAGGTGCTTGTCCGGGCGTGCCGACAGCATTTGCTCTGATGTCAATGCATCTGGTGAGAAGGCCTACGTCAAAGAGACTCTGATGGCGAATGGGTATTCGAGCGATGAGTGTCGTAAGTGGTGGTCAGTCTCCCATCGCTTGCCTGATGACACCGAGCATCACACCTTCAGCGGCTCGATCCCTTACATTCCAGTAATATCGGAGCGGATCAGTAGTGTTTGCGGAAAGTGGAGGTTCGTGTCGGGATGAGGCCTACGACCACATTAAGGAGTCAGTTGGTGAGGAAACGTCCTGCTTCTGCCACACAGTTTGGAGTGGTTTACCAGCTGCCATGTGCCCATGAGGACTGTGAGTGGAGCTATGTTGGGGAGTCAGGGCGAACCATGGAGGAAAGAAAGAAAGAACACGCCAAAGCCATTCGTGATTGTGATGTCCTGCGTTCGGAGGTTGCCCACCATGCATGGGACTCCGGTCACAACGTGAATTTTGACGGGATGAAAGTTATTGACCGGGAGTGCAACTGGCGAAAAAGGATTATCAAAGAGGCCTGGTGGACTCGACATCTGTCCTCATCCAATAAAACTAAGCATCATATCAGTGATTTTTGGTTTCCTTAGCATTTTCTTCCTTTTCTTTACTGTTACTTTCCAGTATTTGTAGATAGTATCTTCGTGCCTTATTTTTCTTTTGAAGTCTTGTAATTTTATTCTCTGCTCGTTCGTATTTCTATTGTGTAATTTGTGTCTGACCATTGCAGTATGAGTGATGTTAATCATCTAATGTGTTTCTGTCATTCGCCTGACGATAGCCGGCTGTGCTGGCTGAAAGGCCTCGCAATAGAAAATCGAGGAATCTAGTAAAGATCAACTAGTTTTTTTGGGCTTCCTTCACAAGATGAATGGAATGAGGTAACATTGTAATGGATTTTTACAATTGCCCTGCAGAAAAAAGGCAGATGCATAATACTGCAATAATAATAGTGAATGAATCAGTTCGATTTCATAATTTCTATAGGAACAGAAATGAGTCTTTAAAATAAAATGTGTGCATATCAAAGGAAAATGCAGAGTACAGTAAAAAATTTAAGAATTTCAACAAATTATAGAGAACTAAACATGCAGTTCGTGGTAGGAAAGTCAGAGTTGATCAAGTGGATTTTGTTATAAATTCATGCGTCTCTCACGGGCAATATTCGATCAATAAATAAGTGCGGTATAAAGTCAGATAATTCAATCATTCAAAGGAGATCGACTTATTGGCTACAATCTGGAAATGATATCTAAGGAGTATTGAACTTATACCTCAACTTCCAGCATGTATGTGGAAAATTGCGAATAATCCATCGTTTGCAAAAACTCTTCTCCAATCTGAAATATAAACTTATCAAATTTGAGCGAACTACATTCCAGCTCCCATTTTTTCGAAGATTAATTTTTTGAAACGTGTGCTGCATCAAATTGTAAAATTTGACATTGTAAGTTGTATACTATCAAATTGAACAAATTCACAGACACTTGACATTAACAGAAAGCTGTCATTGATATATATCTGATAGAGGCCTCTAATGTATGCGTACAGACTGTCGTGAATGGAAGTTCACAGCTATTTTCCACTTGAGTCTGATAGCCGGTGCAACGTACCTTGCACCGAAAGCTTCAAAAAGCTACGTTGAAGCACTTAGTAAAGCACAGCCGAAATACAGTTTGCTTCGCGTTCTGCATTGACCTCTCATAGTTAATTGAGACTTCAAGATCTGATGTAGGGCGTCTGTTTTTCATAATAAATGCTGATATTTTCTAGAATTTTACTTAAATTGTATAAAGCAATTGGAAAATTCTAATATTGCAGAAGAATTTGAAGCATATTTACATGCCAATTCTTGCAGGTGACTCTCATCACTAACCCGCACGTCTCTATTATAGTTCCGTTAGAAATCTTTTAAACTGGATGAAAAAATGAATAACAAAGGAAGAGCCTATTTTTTATTCTTTTTTCAAAATCATTGAAAGCATCACGAAATTCACAAGCAGAAGGATTCGCGAAAATGTCAGCGAAATCTACAAAGTACTAAGCAAGAAGGTCAGCATCTCGACAGTGCTCAGCTTCAAACAATCTCTTTGTGATGGTATACCTGATACCGAAATAAATCCTTCGGACGGAGCCCTGCCCTACGATATATCTCAGCAAGAGGAGTGACAGCAGAGTATGCGCAGTATTCAGGACGAGATTTCATTCCAATGTCGCAGGAATAGATATTTCCTGGCCTAAACTGGTGTCTCATGAGCTTGAATGATCGATTTTTTGTCACATTCTCACATTTGTCTCTCAACATAAGGAAGTGCATCGGTCATCATGTGACAGCCATGATAAGATGATTTCATGATATAAAAAGCTTGAATTGAATAATATTCTCCTAGTTAGATTATTTATACTGCATGCATAAAATATTTTTCTCTGCAAATTTGCTGTCATAGATAACAGATAAAACGAATTAATTACAATTGAAGTGATGCACAGGAAAACACCTGTTTGATCAAATTTCGCATATATCGGTGCACCAGCCCGAGAACCGGGACGTCTTCTATCGTTTCCGTAAGATAGCAGACTAAGCTTACATAAATATGGATCACTATCCATCTACAGACAGCTACGTCACGAGCTCAGCAGCTCATGTTCTTTTGTACTATACGACTAAGAAGTCTAACTAATATGTTTAAAAGGACATTCAGGAATGGTCGCTAGCAATGAAGAGAGCTATCTAGTAGTCAGATGAACAGCATGGCAGAAGGCTGAGACCCATTCTTCTTTTTCAATTTGACTGAGTCTATGAGGGTGGCATTCGTCAGTTTTGAATCCTCGACAACTCACCATTCGCTGTCTGTTGTTGTACACTAAATGCAGTTTCACATTAGTAGAATAAGCTTCGTTTCAGCAATAGAAAATAAAGAAGCTTCGAACATAAATTGAATCATATATTCAAGAGTCAAGTGGCTTATCAATGCAGTCGCTGGTCTGCTGGTCTAGCGTACACAGCCAGTTAGTACGACCACATCACTTTGCTTCTCATCGAAATGGGGGGGGGTCACAGCTGCCATCATCTGTCGCTCTGCCTATCTCCCGTCAGCAGCATTGCTCTTCAAAGCACATTGAAAAACTTCATTTACTTAACAATATGTTAACAGGCCTGAAGCCAACTCCGACAGTAATCATAACCCATCACTAAATTCAATTTTTATTCATTCATATACATTGTTACTCAAAAGTCACTTCACAACAGCTGAGCTTGCACATGTCGCACTGGAAAATGTCGTTTCAACTTGAATTTCGCAATTTCTATCGACTTTAAATAAAACCTATGATCAAATGTGAAAATAATTCACAGAATTTAAGACAGATTTTCAAACATCAACGTAAATATATCAGGAATGGTACACAATTATACCGTGGCAACCGTCAGTGAATGGTCTTGCTACAACATGCATATATTTGCGTAATATCCTGAAGTGTACAAATTAGCTAAGCATTGGATGATATGATTTCTTTAATTGCATTTTCAATATAAACGGACTCCACCATTGCATCGGGTGTTTGGATGCGGTGAGCATGGTAGCATAATAAGCATCATTTCACGAAACTCACCAAGGCAATAAATATCTCAAAACTCCTCTTCCTTTATCCTTCTGATAGGCATTAACTTCTGTAAAAAGCGGTACACAAACATCTCTATTTTACAGCTTGCTCAAAATAGAATCCTGCATGCAAAATCCTCATCAAATATAACGAGAAAATGCAACAGGTTTCGTCATCTTCATAATTTTAGAAAAACGTTTTGTAATTTCCACAGGGATGAAGAAAGAGTTACAGGAAATTTCACCGAGGAGCATCCCGTTGAAGGATACTTGATCATGAATAAAATAACAGGACGGAGAATAGGATATATTTACCAGTAGTTACCGACAGAAATGGAGACTCAGGAAAGCTTTACTATACGATCACAACGTGACGACACTGCATAATTGTCTAAATAATGTTCAGAATAAGTCTCTAATAAAATGTACAGGTTGTAATAAAGGTTCCTACGGTATTTGAGACCGGTAGTATCACCCAAAACAAAAACGACCCGTTGTTAGCATGACGTGTGATTATATTCCAGGAAATATTTGCAGATTAGTGATGTCATAGTCAAATTAAATTGATACAGACAAACGAGCATATGAAATCAAAATGGCCGTAGATAATACACTTACAAAGAAGATCTTGTGTATTTGCTGATTGTTTTCCAATTCTTCTTCAAGACAATTGAAATATTAATTAGATATAGCCTTTTACCTTGCATCATAACATCTAACTTTTTAACCAGTCACCCGTCCGGCACAAATTTGACATGCTGGTGCCTTTGAGAATCGGGCAACATTTCTTTTGGACAAACGTGCTATCGACAACATATCGAAAGGAAGCAGTCAGATAGCAAAAATCAGCTCGGTCATCAAAATCAACAAATTTCTTAGACTTTCATGACCAAGCTACTCATCTTTCTTCCTGTTGAGATTTGACTGGTAGTTCATTGAGAAGAAATGTTGCCTGATGCCCTGAAGCGTCGGCATCTCAAATTTGAAGTCGATAGGATGTCTGGTTCAAAGCTGCAGCGATATATACTTTATATCGCTAATATTAATTTCGTCTATGTGAGTATAGATTGATGTTGAAGTATATCCTCTTAAATTTCGATGGGCTCATACAAACAAATTTGCGAAGCTGATTCACAAACGGAAAATACAACAAACAGTTACTTGACGGAAATGGCAGTAATAACTGACAGAAAATAAAAAACAAAAACTTCAGATTTTACCAGGAGTTTTGTTGCTTTTGAATTTGAATTTTATTGAGTTCTCGCCATATTTATCAGCCAATAATTATCCCTATTCAGTAACGGCGGAGGGGGATTTCGGCCTTGGACGGTGCTGACATAATACAACGTTTTGGAGGGCACTGTGATACTTTTTGTCTGGATTTGTCCGTTTTGTGCATTTTGCTAATCATTTAGAAAGTTTGAATTCAGCAAGCCTTCATTCTTCATTGCGATTGCATTTGAAGTGTTCTAGACATTCTTGATGTGTTCCACTAAAGAGATCAGGCGTGGACATGGTAAAAGGTGTTCTGATTCATATATCAAGTTATTTATTTGAAAAATCTCGGCTTATTATCTCATGTTATATCAAAGGCAAAAAGCTTCACCACAAGAAACGTCACGTACAGACCACACAGAAAGAATTCATGCACTATAAACTCAATGATATCATCTATATTTTAGAGTATTCATCTGTCAAACGGAGGCTGAGCTACCGAACAGCTGAGAGACACATTTTATTACATTCTGTAAGGCGAGTAAATGTCAAAGATTGTAAGGTACAGAAATTATAGTTCGACGCTCTTAAGAGTCTTTCCACATGAATTTCAGCAACAAATCAGGTTTGATGAAAAGCGTGAATGATGGTGACTCACAGGCAGACGATAGAATTGCATTTAACGACAAGATTGTTCATACGAGGCAATCTATCGACTGTTCCTCAGGTCCTCGTATCTTCACCGAATACATGTATATCGATGAATCATTCATAAAATCACGAATGAAAATGTTTAGATTGTGAATGTGACTTGTATATCAAATAGCATGCATGCACGTACTCAAATGACATTATTTTCTTTCGACTATTCTAGATTTTACCAGGCCTATTAGGCTTAGTTATTCTGTCTAATTGCGTCCTTAAGTAATTTTATTGACAAATGAGTGCTCAATGAAATGTTAGTCGATGTGTGGATGAAATACATCTAAAACTGCGACTTGAAATAAAGAAGTCCTCATATTTTGGGTGCAATTCATCTAATTTCAAAAACATCGATATATTCTACATGTGAGTTACTGATAAAATAACAAAAGCACGTTAAAGCTACAAGAAGATGTTTAAACGAAAGTGCTGGTTGCCGGAATAATACTTGGGCCGCACAATTCAAGTACAACGTGCACTGTGCGTTGCATTGGACTAAGACATTCTTACCTCGAAAACCGACCGCGTTGATTTGCGAGATCGGATATTTGAACCCGAAATTTTGCCCGACTTGGAGGTTACAACTGAGGAGCCCTAGAACAGTTAGTACAAGTTGAAATAAAATGAAGACCTTCTCGTTCGTTGAGGAAAAAGTGGTAGTCGAGAACGACACCGGGCTTCCAGAGCTGTGTCGAAAAAAAATCGGCGCATGTTCCATTTGCATGTGCACTGGTGGACAATTTCGCACATTTCAAGCACATTTTGCCTATAGCGAAGCAACTTTTGTGGTCTTAGATATTTACAGATAACTACATCTCATACAATGCTCATCAAGTATTTTATTGTGAATGTATGAACCCGCTTATAAATGGGTGAACGTTCCGAGCCAGCTTGATTCAGGCAGAGTAAAAGCCCTTTCTCTAATATCGGTTCGCTTAGCTGGTCCGAGTGAAGATATTCAATACAATGAATTATTCGAGGCATAGGGTTTTCTCGAATGGTTACCCCTCCCCCCTAAAAAGGTATACCCGGGTTAGATTTAGGGATCGCAATTATCACAGCGCGAGTCAATCTAAAATAGCAGAATGTCGAACGACACAATGCCAGAACGTTTATACATCCTCTCGCTGGACCTGCCATTCCGTTGCACATTAATTTAAATGGCAAAATCGCTGGGGGAAAATTATCTCTCCTAAATCTAAGTTTTGAAACTGACATCTGATCGACTTCACCATTGAAATGCTGATGTTCTATAGCACCGGGAACAGAACCTTCATAAACCATCAACCAAATAGCTGCGGAAAAATATTAGTTACAGTATTTCTGTATTTTCGAATCAAGCTTGCACAATAAGAGCGAAATAAATGCCGCATTCAATAAAAACATGAGGCTATAAAAACTTAGTTGTACAGGTTGTTTTACGTTGGAAAGATCCGGCAGTAGATTCCTAAAACCTCGGAAGGAATAGAAACTCTGTACTTCTTGCAGAGAGAATGCGGTTAATTGGAACTAGAATTCGATGCAAGATGAGGAAAATATAGCCGTTACACAATACAACCTCAAAAGACATTGATAGTATTAAAATCATTTTTTACACTACTCACGGAAGACTTTCCAAGATTTGTTCGCGCATAGATGAGTAGGGCAATTTCACGATGATTGTTCTCCATCGCGATCGAAAGTGCTGTGCTGCCCTCCTGCAGAAAACAGAATAAACAGGATTGAAACAATGTCCTTCATACAATACATTCTTACTTCATGATACTTTAAATGCCTGTCGATTTAAATGGAAAGGGAAACTGATTTATTGATGAAACCAGCTGGATATTGCATTTAAATATTGCTTATCATCGTCTTAATGCTAATTAAGTGATAATTCAAATATTTGGTGACTTAAAACCACACGATAGTATTTACTTTTTCTGTATGAACGAAAACTTAGCTGCTGAGTCCAGTGCGCTTCTTTGATGATGAGCCTTCTCCAATCCGTCTCTCTGTTCACCATGCGTGCCGTAGACCAATCGAAGGCCAGAGCATTATTAGCTTATCTAGACTACAACCAGTCTGTTTCCTCACTCAAAAATAAAAAAAACTACATGTAGGTGAATTAAATCTCTCAGTTGCGATCACTCACCCCGTCTGTTAGAGCAGCGTCCGTCTCAGGTCTGGCCAACAATGCCCTCACTACCTCCAGATGACCGTGTTCACTTGCGCACATGAGAGCCGTGCTTCCTTCCTTATCTTTGATATTAGGTGACGCCCCACTTGCTAGTAAGGCTTCCACCATGGCGGTGCGTCCATGGGATGCGGCCAACATGAGTGCAGTTTGACCAGCACCACTAGAGCTCGCCTGGTCGACGTTGGAGGCGGCACGTGCCAGTTCAATAGCCAGAGTTGGGAACTCATGACTCGGGAGATCGCACAAGGCGGCCAGCATCAGTGCAGAATAGCCAGTCCGGTTGAGCCGATCGAGATGTACAGGAGCGGTGCGGAGGATAAGAGAAACCATTGACCAGTTGGCTTGACTGACTGCATAGTGCATGCAAGTATTGCCCTGCAACATAAACACAAACGCAAATAAGAACTACTAAGCCTTCAAAAAAGCACACCATTTTTTTCATTGTTGCTTAAGACATTTTGAAATAATTGCGTGAGATCTCTGATGGCCATCTCTAGTGTTTGAATGGATTTGATGGTCATCAATTCCATACCATAGTGCTTACAAGTACACGGCACTTTAACAAAAATCGAACCGAAACCGACCGAAATAATCAGAAAACTCAGACGGTTTCGGTTTTTTATATATTCAGTTACTATGTTCAATTTTAAATTAAAAATAAATAAATGAACCTTTTTTATACTCGAAGATACATTAGGCACAAAGCCTTTCTTCCATGTGGCCGAGTTGCTATTCATCCCACTCTCATTATTTTTGTGCTGAGTGTTTAGCAAGAATCCCGAGTGTACTTATTTTAAAAGTCTAAGGTTTGAACCAAGGTCTCCCGGACGCAGAGCGAACACTCTACCACAATGCCACAGCCTCGGTGGTACACAACACAATTTTCCAGTACATTTGTTTTATATAATGAATGACATGCTCTTTGGCATTAGATTCATACTTACCTACTTATATAAACGTTCATAAAATTCCCTGTTTTAAATATATAATACTTCAATTCACCTAGTCTAACCGGACGCTCTGAGCTTCATTTTGTGTACTATGTGCTTTATTTGATGCGCTTTTAAGTAAACATTTGATGTTAGTGATTGGATCTGGTGGTAGGAGGTATTGTATGAGGTGGTAGGATCGCTCAGTTGGTTAAGGGCCAAACTTGTGCTTTTGAAAAGTCCAGTTTCCGATCATAAACAGTCTCGGTTGCTTGCTTTATTGGAAGGCTAGAAAACTTCTTGAAAACACAGAGAAACACAGAGAAAACTCTGTGTTGTCAATATTACCTGAAAATAGATGGTATCTTATCACCTTTCATCCTGAACTTTGCGGCTTTCTGGAAACCATGTAAGCAAGCTTCGTATCATCGTCTAACTTGGTCAGAAGAAGCATATAGATCTATCACAACATGGCATGAAATATCTCTGATTGCTAACGTGTAATAACTTGTGTACAGTGGTTTATTTTAAATTTGGGTAAAAATTGATTGTAATGAGTGTTGTAGCCGTTAACATAATGTGAATTAGTGGATTTGTGTTGTTTTCCGTGGAATAGAATTCACTACAGAAAATCAAAGCAATAATGCAATAAGATGATAACCAACTGAGTACGGATGCTACGAAATGTTTTGCCTCCGAAAATACATCATTAAACTTTATTTGAAATGCTTCACCGGAGTGAGATATACTTTTTCACTTGTGAGGGAATTCCAGTGAATTACGACGTCAATTGAGAAATCTCTACACCAGTCATAGAAGGTATTCTATGGTATTGTTAATTTCTATGACACCAGTAGTTCCCAACCTTGTATGATTTGTTGCCCATACTATTCTTTGAAATTGTCTCATTACGAAGAATTACATTGAAGATGAGATAAAATGATAGAATATCATTAAAAGCCACAGCTAATTAGTGGTCCATTGTCAAACAGTTCGTTAATGATAATAATGGTCCATCAACAAAGCTTCATGTGCTACAATTTGGAACTTTCATTCAGTTAGCTTTTAGATTGCTTGAACTCAGCAAGACATTGACGAATTCAGAAAAATTCATAAATCTAGAAAATCTTGATACCTCTTCCCACTTTATTTTACTGAATTTTTGAACGAATTACCAGACCCAACAGAAGTTTTGGGCTAATTTGCGGAAATCACAGAATTCGCTGAAACTGCAGTCCCTGCATCTCTTAAGCTTCAAGTGTTACATAAACTACCCCATGTAATGGTTTATTACAAATATAGAATAATTTTGCGATAGACTGGCGAATGATTCTTACAAAATCAGTGCGGATTCGAATACACGGTTCTAGAAACTATATTTAAGATGAAGAAGAGCTTGAAACTAATTATTTAAGTTAATAACTTGAAAGTTTAAGAAACGGTTCGCATCATTTAGCGGCATGTCACGTAACATGCGTATAGGTAGGCTACTCATACATCATGCAACATTTACAAGCTCTTACAATATAGCAACTCCTTTGATTGACTAAACAATTTCTAGAATAACTGTCGTCGGAGGTCGGCATGCACCTAACTAAATTAACCGACATGTCTTCCTTCAAAATTAATGGCGGCCGGTTACAACTCTAGCAGTCATAGCCCAAACCCACACATCATTAGCTGCTTCTGAAAGCGAGAAACATGGGTTATCCCAAGACTAAGTACCTGTATATCATAATGAATTCGTTTATTTTGTTACAATGAGCCACAAGGAAAAGTGACAAGAACATAGTAAAACTAGCCACGCATAAGAAGGAAACTTCCTAATGTACTTTCATGACTACATGATGTTTACTGACTTATTCATAAGTAAGGGTCGTTTGGCAAACTGCGAAACCGCCACGAGTGAGGAATAGAATTGTATTTCGAAAGGGTAACAAGCGATAGGGAAAGTATCAGTCATACTCGAATGATTGATTAGAAAACTGGTTATATTTCGGAGAAAATTTCCAAAGCCTATGAAATCAACCATAAATATTTCTAAAATTAAAATCCCTGAAAATTTTTGATTCAGGTGGACTCAACTTCTTGAGGATCAACTTAAAAGACAAAAACCATCAATAGGAAAAGAATGCCCGATGTGCGAACTCTATCAGTCTGCTTGTGAGTACATGAAAGTTTGTTGTCTAAAGTGATAATAATCTCATTGGACACATATTCTATAGTTAGAGAAAATCTGGCATTTCACGAACGATTGACATGGCTTGAAGCAGTTTGTCAGATTTTGACAAAAAGTAAGCTTCGTGAATGACTCCTTAAAATGTCTTACTTTGCATGGCATACCCCCAAGTAAAGCTTGTCATCTCGCATTAAAAATCGTTAGGAAACAACGTTGCTCATAACATCATATTTCACGTAAGCACACATGCCTGAGGTTATGAGATAGCAAAACAAGCGAAGTCAACCATACTCTTCGTTCAAACCCATATTCGAGAAAATAAATTATGTTTATTATGCGTGATAGAAAGATACAAAATTCTGCTCTTGAGGCACTGAAACTCAGCAGTGCTTTAATGGAATCGAGACTTTTACTTATTAGTAAAAGATGCGATGGCTGTATTTACGGTGATTAGACCCTAAGGAGAGAAGGCAAGTTGAAAGATTAGATTCACAAACTAACAATTCAAAGGTTTGTACTTCATATTGTTTTTACAGCATCCCAAAAGTAGCTGAGTTCGGGCCATCTTGAATAATTGGAATCAAACACACGCAGATACGAATTGCAAAGATTTGAGATTAATCAAACAGTGATTAGTTGACCTACACTTAGCGAGATTCCTGAATGATACATAAACAGCGCAGTGCATAGCTGGCAATTTAATGACAACTGGAAATTTGAATAACAATTTAAACAGCAATTCATCCAGCTCATGGACACTGACTGCACGACGTTGCTTTCTCGATTTTTCTGTTATTGACAATACATTTGCTTAACTTCCGACAGAAGACGCGTTTGTAATGTATGCGATATTTTGACTTAAAAAAATGGTTAAAGAATTGAATATTATTATAAAAATACAATATCTGTTCTGACATCCCTCTTTCATTCAAAAGCATCAAAATCATCTAAAATAATCATTACAATGAGAGATGGCAGTGCGCTAGTTCGCCTGGCCAATAATAAATTTAATTCTTGCACTTGTAATATTGGACACATGCAATATTTTCGATCACCAATTATGCAGATATAAACGCCTTTTTCTCTTTCCTCATTCTAAAGTGAGAATAAATAGCACACACTTGAACAATGTAAGCAAATAATTGAGCAAAGTGATAAATTATTTTTGAGGGACATAACACGATGTTTACTGAATAATTCTGATAAGCACAATACAATCTTTTTGTCAGTCGCAGACGCTACGTTTTGCTCTACCATGAATCGTCAATGCGGCTAGGAAAGATCCAAACTAGCCGAATCTACATACAGGTATATTGATGAGCTTGACTACAATCTGTTGCACTTTAAGCAAACCTAGCGTAGACGATGGACAAAAAACATAATGAAGGCTGATATGGGATGAAGACATCCATGAGATTTTGGCGACACGTCAACTCCAAAAAGTCTCAGGTACCCCCCCCCTCCTGTTTCATGTTCTTTTGTACTATCTTTACAGGTTCCTGCACCTAAAATTTTCAATAAAATCCATCCCGAATTTCCGGAATTCCGCTTTACCCGGAAGAATAAAGAATAAGAACATCCTAAAAGTTTGAAAATTTGATCACTGAGTCCAGCCATCGAAAATGGGTTGAAAAACTCACGTTTGTTATACTAGCTCTGAATATGTTTCCTTCTAAATGCAAATCCATCTACTTGAATTTAGCCCTAAGTACCTGAAGTACAGCACTATGCAAAAAAACGTCTGCAACAATGATCAAGTACATAAATCAGAAAATAAGCTGCATGCGAAATTCATGGACAATGGATATCGCTGGTCTGACTGGGAAATTATAAGTCAAACCAGAATAAAAAGAAACATAATATGCGATGATAAAACACGTAATTACTTATAATTGAACTTTATTTTTCGATAGAACATATACGAAAACTGATTTAATATGTGTGAATCATCTATGAAACTGGTGAGCAAACCTATCTTCACCTAAGCTAGAAGTATACCTTAAACCCAGAATTACTTGCAGCGCTCTAAAACATAGAAAAAATAATAAAAACACATTAATTGCAAAATGTGTGACCGTTTGCCCCTTAAATTAAACTGTGCCACCCGTCATCTTAGTTACAAATTTTCCTGCTTGATGCGCAATGAATTTTGTAATAGTAATTATTATATACAGACTATTTAAATACCGGTACATGGAAAACAGACGCAGTATCCACAATAATAATTTCAGTGGCGCGCTTGCTGAACACATCCACCGGAAGCATAATAGAAATCAGATGGACATTGATGACTTTGACCTTTCCATATTAGACCCAGTTGAGATCCGCTTAGAGGTGGATAGACACATTAAACATCTCTCTTCCACTAAATGATGAACTTCTGAATACATTGTAACTGATTCCTCAGTATTTACAGAGCAAAAACTGAAACCATTTGGCTCATTACATCGTGAATTCCTCAGAAAGCGAGCGAGAGCTCGAAAAGTCGGAAACGCTTGTAGATATTCTTTATTCATTAAATAGCTGCTGTAAATATAGGAGTTGACACCTACGCACTTGCTTCCGTTTTTCATTAAACCCATCTGCCGAATAGAAGTTTGGGGACTTTTATACTATCATTTTTATATATTCATTCACGCAAATTCATACATGTGACTGCAGATACGTGCAAAACGCAAGGAAAATAATGAAACGAGCAAAAGTTAGGAAATCAACGAGGAAGATAAAATACTGTCATATCAGGAAATGCCACTTTGACGCTGCATGTGAAGTCGGATTGCTTCAAGCAGTGTAGACGATCTATGTTTGTACTGTCTATCTTATTCCAGAAGCTTGGAACAAAGCACCGAATAGAATATTTGCCATATGTTTTGTATTCCATTTAGACTAGAAAAATCCCTTTCTGTGGGCATCAATAGAAACGGCGCATAGTTCTGTCAAAGCTTTTGGAGAGTGTCCCACACAGAATTGATAACTAAATAAGAAATTCTCCATACCACAATGCTCAGTTTGATTACTTGATTTTTCATCGCATTGCATCCGTCGAAAAGCAGAACGTCTTCTTTCAGAAAAAGTCACTACATTCAGTGAAGATCTAATTAACTGAAGTAGAGGGGTTTTATAGTCTCTCAATGTGTGTCTGACGCATTTTTATATTTTTATATGGATTGGCCTTTATACCGAAAAATATTTATATTGATTTAGAATTCTGTTGCATGTCCAATGAATCTGCTATGCATTTATAGTATTTATGGTAGACACAGCGGATCTCAAGAGAATGATCTCCCTTTCCTTTAGAAGTCCATTTCAATTGACAGAGAAGGGAAATTTTATTTCTGTTTCACACAGAAAGCAAAACCAAATTGAAATATTAATGAAGACAAAAAAACCCATTCCCTGCTAATTAACGCTTTGTAAAAAGGTAAAACCAAATATCATCCACTAATACAAAGGTCGAAATGTGGAATTATTGAGTGCAAATCGAATAAATGACCAGATTGGATTGAATAATTGAAATGACCTTTAATCAACTGAAGAGGCCGTTTTCCATGGTAAAGTGAATTCGGCGGCTATCAGAATTATCATTGAATGTCGAGGTATAGCGCTGCTGTGCAAAAATTGTTTCTGTAGCACTTTTCAAAAGAAAGAATACGACAAAGTAGACCTCACGATGAAAGTTTCACGGAGATGCAGCATTGCACCGAGTCATGCTACCAGATGAGTCCTAAGCGACCGTCAGAACTCCAAATGTGATCCACATGATCCAGAAGCTTGTAATGATGCATGTCTTTGACATGTTGTCAAATCACACAGAGACAAGAAACGCACGGTCACCAAGGGACATGCGCAAAGTCGTAGGTACCAGTAGAGTTCTACCAGTAGAGTAGTACCAGTAGGAGTTATCAAAACGCAACTTTGAATTTAGGGCCGAATGGAATCTGACTGAACTGCATGATTATGAATCCTTTCTCCAGAAAAGCAGTAAAATAAGCAGTTCACAAGATTCTTAAATGCAGAATATGACAAATTGGAGCATTTACAATTCATGGTCTTCCAGAAGAATTCGTGACTAGTGTTGAATTGGGTTGAAAGTATTCTCACAATGAAAATCGACATTAACTAGCTATTTTACCAGTCAGATTGAATAATTCATGCAATTTCGTTCGTTATCACGTCTTTCCTCTTTGCCAGAAAGAGCCATAAACTAGGCAATCATACATCTTTCACCTATCATAATGTTTTGGAAAGCAAAATGCTATTGTATATAAATGAAAGCGCGTATCTAACCGAATCATACATATTTATTGCTTTTGAGACTTTTTCGCCGGTCTTTTCAGCAGAGCTTATCTGGTAGAAAGAATGTAAATGAGTGATGACAAATGACAAATGCAGACCTGCCAACCTTGAAACATGAAAATCCGGGACAAATTTTATTACCGTAACTACCCGCGTATAGGACGATACCATGTATAGGACGCAGTGGATATTTGACCCCAGAAGCGATGGAAAGACTGTGTGCCTGCGTATAGGACGCATCCTAATTTTAATCCTTAATTTCCATTATTTTTTATAGAAACGGTGTCATTAAGTTAAGTCATCTCCATTCAATTGCTACGATCGCGGTGTGTGCTGATTCATGACTCACTCATCCGGTCAGTCAAAAATATTTATATATTGATAAATATTGACAAATATTGCAAGAATGAAATGTTTACAGGAAATTTTTGATTTTTGATAAATGCATTATTTTTATAATAAATGTGTCCATGGATGAGACGCACCTGGGCTTTTAGGTCAACTTCTGAAGAAAAAAGTGCGTCCTATATGCGGGTATTTACGGTATTAACAAAATGGTCGAGTAGCAATCCCATTTCATCAGCTTTTCAACTCCAATTATGATTTGGAATCAAAAGTAGAAAAATATCACTTATAAATGATAAATACGTCTATTTCATAACAGCAAGGCAACTGTGGACCTCAGCGTGAAAAGACAATGCCACTAAGAAATCCACAAACTTCATCATGCATGCATGTTTCCTTATCTTAGGATTGCGCGCGCAGCACAAATTTTTGAAATATGCGTTCTTAAACGATCTACAATTCATCTTAGGTTAATAAATTCAAAATCCGGGACAGTTGGCAGGTCTGGAACTGTAGAGCTACATGCTAAAATGGAGATGGCTTCATCACGGTATAGATGAATGCCAAATAGAAGCTCACGTTGCCTGAACAAATTCGGGTTGAAGCATCGAATAGGCAAAGCTTCAGAAATTAGTAGCAACCTGTCATTTCTGGCGTGAAACGAGTATGGAGAAAACATCACGTAGATATCTACGATTGCAGTTGCATTCAATTACATGAGAAGCTATGGCAGAGGAGTTGCGGACACTGTCACCCACAGAATTACACAGGTCGTCTCTTCTTCTGTTTGACTAGAAGGGAAACATTGGAACATGTAACGCTGATGAAATGGCACAATCTGCTGACATAATACAATGAGTAGCCAATTCAACATTAAACACGCCAAATTGTGCGAAGTTTCAGTGACTGTTATCAAGCGGATCACATAGCAAAGTGACACAGTCGATGTCAAGTTCTACAGAGAAGTTTGAGAACGTTTTTTCTAACGCCTGCTAACTTTTTTAATAATGTTTGGAGGGCCCAATATTATCTAGAAAACATTTGCGCAATGATCTGAATTCTTCGAATCTGAAGGAATCGTGGCGATCGGACCATTTTGAAGGAATCCACAACAATCCACAAGTGACGCACGACTATTTCTCCTATCTCTGCAAGGTATTAAAAATTTCTTTTTGCCCACTTAGTAAGTTTCTGCATGTACCATCGCTTTGAATCAATTTGCACTTCTAGCAAAGTGATACGCATAAACAATCTAATTCTGTGTTGTCACCTTTATTGAAATATTTGTCATTTCGCTTGAGGGTCAAATGAAGACATAGCATTATTTTGGAAATTATGGTGAAATATCTACCCTGATCTTTAGAAAGGAGATAGCGTGTTCTCAACTACACGTTGATGGATAGTCCCTTTTTGCATCATGACAATGGCAGTTTCAGTTTGTAAACCTTCACACGGCGTCTGCTCTGATATTGGCCTCAGAAGGCGCCGGGCGCCGAAGGCCCGTCGCGATTTACTTCAACAAGCTTCAACAATATACTCTTATCACTTCGAGACCGAAATTTTCTTTCCCCGGAAGTTTAAACATTATGAATTGTCATAATTCAAACTGGAAACTATCCCGGTGCCTGGTCAATTATGTGATAGTCCCTTCGACAAAGTGCAGAAAACAGGTTCTTTACCTTATCTAAAACGTTAATCAATGCGTGTAATCACTTTGTGGAATCTATTATAATAATTTGTATGAATCAGATTGCGATAAAAGCTGGTAAAAAACACTATTAACATATAATCTGCTAAATGTAATATGGAAGATATGATAAGATTCAGTACCTCATTTTGTCTAGAAATTCTCTTCGTACACTGCAACAAGGAATGGACCGAATATTTCGACCAAAGTTTGTTGCTTTAAAGATTGATGGCAATTCGTTCCAATGCGATTGTACGTACTTTGAAATTGATGATTTCATACAAGAAAAAAGATAAGTCAATCTTTATGCTCTTCCCCACCCGCGCTTAGCAGTTGCAGCATCTCCCGATATAACACTACTGTCAGTATAATGACTTGTTAATATCTTTGCATATGCGATAAGGAGGGAGCGCGAGATTTTGTATAACCACAATTGGTTACTTACAAAAACGAGATCGAGGAAGCATGTAAAAATTCGCTTACAGCTTCGTCGGAAATGTTATGATCATTTGCCAACAATAACAATATTTGGTCTATTTCCACTATTCATTCTGGAGAACTTGAAATTTTCCATCTTTATCTCGATTTGAAAGCATCTAAAATTGAAAAACTTGGATTATAAAGACAATGTAAAAGATAATTACCACACAGATACAAATTTCACTGAACTCGAGGAACGATTAACAGGTAGGAAAACGATATTTTGATCGAGTGGTGCAGATTCTTGGAGAAAGTCATGTAGACTTTACAGAAATGCAAATGGAGTGAGCGCACCAGAGCACGCCGAAAATCTGAACCTTTCATGGAAAGTTGGGGTGTTCGTAAAACACCATCTCGAACCTCGAGCCCATCCCGAATCCCGAGCACTCCTGCAAAGTCGTGGCGTTAAAGCATCATACTGACTTTGATTCGGGGAGAACCGACCTCACTACCGAAGATTCGCAAGACAGCCATTGTATCATGGAGATCACAAGATATCGTTGTAGTGATTTGTGTAGTGTCATAGTAGACGTGATTTGCTACATCTTCCGGTTCATTGAGGCATCAAGGTTGAACTTTTGAGAACTAATGCTCACTATACTGTCCCAAAACCTCACGGGAAAGAAAATATCGCAGCTTTATTGAATTATGCTGAAGATAATTCATCGCACACCACATGATGACATACAGAAATTCATTACACGCCTAGTTAGGCGAGAGTCAGCGTCCATCTATATTCCGCCTGGGCTGATATGGTTCGACAATTTTCGCAACAAAGGAGCCGTGAAACTCATCCAAACTAGAAAATGACTCTCCGACATATTCAGCACGTAAACTAGAGAACAGTATCAAGAAGCTTAGTACGAGAGCTGAGATCGTACCGCATTTTCTCTTAACCTTCAACTGACGTAATTAAACAAGAATCAACAGAATAAAACAGATAAACATCAGTCAACAGTTAGATGGTAATTCGTTACATATCACCTCACTACTCGGCAATTTGCGTCTCACATTCCATGAAATTGCAACAGTTTATTATAAACAAATACACTCCCAACGCGATGTTTCGACCAAAAGCACATTTCAAAAAGAGAAAACTAATGTTGATGAATTTGCTGCATTTTTATTTCTAGAAGTGGCGGTATGAATAAAGGAATGTCGATGCTGCACTTACGGCAGGTTAAAAAAGTTTTGAATTATTTTTAGGCGAATGAATGTCCTTGATGAATATCTATAATATGCAGATTATATTCATTTTATCTGAACATTGGTTTCAACTTTCTTGTTGGTGATTAAATTTCGTTGAAATCTGAAACGTCGCGTTTCACAATGATAAAACCACAGAATTACGTTGTTAAAACGTGTCACTTCACTAGAAGTGCAAACTGATTCAAAACGATGGCACACGTAGTAACTTATTAATTGGGCAAAAAGAAATCCTTTACCCTTCTGATATATGAAGAGATGTCGTTTCATCGTTTGCGGATTGCTGTGAATTCCTTCAAAATGAATCCATCGCCACGATTCCTTTTGATTCCAAGAATTCAGATAATTGTGCACCAGTTTTGTCGATAAAGTTGGCTCTTCCGATCATTATCAAAAACGTTAGCATGCTCACGGAAACGTCCACAAACTTCTCTTGAAAACTTGATATGGCATATGACTCTTTTTAGCTGTCATAGTGCTAAAACCACTGAAGTTTTCTTCTTAAATTCGCGCGCGATCTTCTTATTATTTTTAATCTGTAGATTGTCATTCAACATCAGTAGAGGGACAATCCTTTAGTTGCAGTTCCTGTCTTGCAAGTTACGGTGCGTCGAATATCACAAATTCCCACTTGTTAATGGATCTATACAAATGCTTGCGAGTTTGGTGAGTTGAGTCTCGGCAATATATATTTTAACCCAATACAAATTGCAATAGCTCCAAGAATGAGTCATTTTGTACAGAAAACATCCACAAATCTAGGTAAATCTAGCTGGTGGAACACCCTGAATTTTCCAGTTGAAGTCACGAGTCTTTTCGAAGTATAATGACCGGCATTGGACCTCAGTAAACACGTTTACTCCAATGAAATCGCAGATGCAGATCGCAACAGCCAATCAAAATGATGCGTAGCAGCTTTGTTTCACTTGCTCTAACCAATAAGAGAGGCGGGACTAATATGTGCACCGGACTAGTAAGGGCAATTCGAGTTCTTTGGCCTCTAGCTCAGGACCCATTGCTCGTGTGAACTTCAAATTCGACAGAGAACTAGTCAGGGTCATTATTCATCCGCATGTAGCAGCGCAGTTCATTTGAGGAAAACACGCGCTCATACGTGCGCACGCACTAAGAAGATAATGATAAAAATGTATAATTTGATCGCTGAAGTAACGACAAAGAAATCAGACGCTCATTCGGCTAAGCCTCCCATTCTGTGTAGAGTGATTCTTCGAGGCAAACGAAAACTGTCCCGACATAGTAATTACATGCAGATTGACGATCTAACTTCCATTTAGGCCCACGATTGATAGTTTCCATAAAATGTAAGTCCAAGAAAAGTGCCTATATAGACCCACTCCTAAAATATCACTGGGGTAAAATGGGCACTGTATTTTTATCATCACCATTGTTATTTCTGGCATGCTTGTTTTCCAGACAAATAGCCAAAAATTATGATAGATTTATAGGCAGACATAAATGGAGCTATGAATCAATGTTCATTTCATCAATTCATCAGCTCTTAAGTATTTGAAGGAAAGAGAATATACTCAAACAAAGCGTCAAAGCATGAAATTTGTCGGAGATACAAGCCTATTGTTATTGTATTGTTATCAAGTTTACTTTAGAAAGTCAGATATGAAAATAAATGACATAAATTTTTCTGATATTGGCTTCTGATATCTAAAAGCTTCTGATATTGGCATCAGTTTAGTTTGCCCTTACAGCGCTCGAGACATGTCAGTTGTCTATCAAGTATCATTTCCTATCTGCTAGCAATTGATTATTACTCAGCTTCAAGAATGAGTCCACCATGTGTTGTTTGTAATCTTGTGCATGCATGTTATCGGTCGCGATTGACAATAAATCACGATGATTGACCTCTGCACAAAATAACGTATTATGATTGGGCACATGAGTGGATGTGACATGAATGAAATTGCGCTTCATGCAGCGCTTGTTATTTTGTGCTAAGTTCAAAATCGAGTAAAATGATGATTCCTACTTTTCAGGTTATGTAAAAGAAACCTTGTTTAGCAATCAATTCACATTCGATGCGGTCGTAGTCCATTTTAACTTCTTATCTTGATGAACCAATCATGTATAGGAGACGAAAAAAACCGTTGATAAATATCATTTAATAAGTCAACATACAAGGTGTTTCAAAAGTAGGCTAACAGTAGAAATTGGCCTTGAAAAGCTATGTCTTAATGCTATAGATTAATAAGCTATGTCATAATAATCTTTTTCACGATGCCACAGATAGCTAATATGCCTTGTATTCGTAAGGGGCAAAAATTCAATACTCTTTGACATCGCGTAAATCATATTAAAATATCTCATGATCTCCAGTGTTTTCTACATATTTCACTACAACAACTCCCAATTGAAAATCCGATTCATGGAAGTTCGAATAAAACTATCAACAAAACAAAAAAAAAAAAAAATTCCTAGGAAAGTATGTAACAGAATAGTTGTTTTGTTGTTGAACTGCGGAGAAGGAAAGAAAAGAAACATTCGAATGTCCTCCGCGCCCATCACCTGTGTGGGTGAAACCCGAGACGACTGTCGTCAGAGGAAGAGGCGGAGGAAGAAGAAAAACAGCTTCTGGATCAATCAAAAAATTCAATCTTGTTTAAATTCAGCCTCCTCTTCTCTTATCGTCAGAAGAAAGAGGCTGACGATGGCCTAAAGGAATTAAAAAAAAACTAAACAATTTAAACAACTACCATTTTACCAGTTAAAAAAATCCTAACAAAAAACAAAACAAAGTATTAATGGAAAAAAAAAAAAAAAATTCAAAAAAAAAAAACGAACAAAAAAAAATAAAATTCCGAACGCAAATGCTCAAATGTCCTTCTGGTACATCGGCACATTCACACATCTTTCGGCCCACACTGGCACACAGTTTTGCTAGTTCTGATCTCTTGACAGGCATCATTGATGTAGGATCGGAGTAGGAGGTTTGTTGATGTAGGTTCGTCCAGGTTTTTTTCCGTTAAACTTTCTCCTTTACAACGCCCCAAAAGAAAAAGTCCATCCCAAAAGGATCCAACCAAATTCTAGAAATCAGGTCCTTACCAAACCTTCCGATTCAACCATTTCCTGGAAAAGTAGAGTCTTTCTGCCACAAATACACTCACTGCAAATTGCTCTGGTGCACTAAATGCTGACAAGCACAGCTCATTGAAGTGTGGACAATGACTTTGGATCAGCGAAGGTTTAATACATGGAGCTTTCAAAGTCGAACGTCACAGTTCTTTCAAAACGGACACAAACCGGCTGGTTGTTCTCACAAAAACTGGCCATACGGCATTCCCGTGCTAAGCCTGGCTGGTTTAGCTCAATCAGCCAGCTGGTTCACAGTAGATTTGTTACGCATGTAGACCATTCTATGTCTAGTACGTAGACTGAAGTCAACTACTAACTTCGATGACCAATCTTCTCTCTCAGCAAGCATTGTAAACCTCCAACTTGAGCACAGTTCAAGCAAAGCAAACATTTCCCAACGTTCAGGTGCAGCAACTGCAGAAGGTCGGTGTATTTTCTGGGTTCAATATGGTTTTCATCAGTGTTTTCCTCGAAATTCTTTTGTAGTCCAATTCCTCACAGTACTGTCTGTCTTACGATTGAAAAATGAACAATTGTTTGACTTCTCTTCGTTTGACTAACTGTGCTCCAAATTTGGGTTTATTGAACCCTGTTATTCAAACTGATTCTTCGGAAAACCTCGAGGGCGTCCTGACTCTCTCGGTAGATTCTTGATGACCGGTCTTTTCAAATTCTATATGGATTCTGCTGTGATTCAATTATCTTCTGTCCATTCGCTCCTTTTTTGCATTTGTTTTTCCATTCGGATTTTTTTTTCCATTTTCTGATTTTCCAAACTTTTTTCAAAATCCATTTTCAAGACAGCACAATTTCTTTGATGTGAAGCAAACTGAAAAGCAAATAAGTCAAATAAAATTGTTAAAGTCAAACTAACAGTGTTGAACATTACAAGTAATTAATTCAGATTATCATTGTTTGAATCAGATTAGATGGTGTATTGCCTTGCTATACTTCTAAAACTGCTTAGCAATCTAACATGATTGTAGACTTTACTTCGAAGTGTATGGCTCATGTCATCTTGATCATGGCTGACTCATCGAGAATGGATATGTGTAAATCGATCAGAAATAGGTTCAATTCACTCTAATAGTTCATCATAACCTAGCCTACTCCTAGGGGTATACAACACCCATATAGCCCAAGTCAGTGCCCATATTACCCATTGGTATGGGGTAAATGGGCGATTTGACACTTTTTACAAAATCGCTTCTAATTTTTTCTAATGGATCCTGGAACCTCAATCTTTCTTGAGAAGTTGGCTGATACGTTCTTCTTGCCCTGTGAATTGTTCTGGGACGAAAAGAATTACTTTTGTAAAAAGTAAGTCTGAAAAACCCTTAGGGTGGTGCCTATATTAGTCCCACCTCCCCTACCAGCTATGCTCTCCGAATTATGTCCTTTACAAGCAGCTAGATTTCTCAGTCACTATTTCAAAAACACTTGTAGTTATCTGCAGATTTCTGCAACTTAAGTCACAAGTATTCGAGTTCTACCTTCAATAAATGATTAATTTTCACAAATACTGTCTTGTGAAAATGCATAGGTGTTCAAGTCGTTAGATCGAAAACGCATTTACGCACCCTTCATTGCTTTGTAGATAAATTTCTCAATTACCTGCATGTGTGATTGATAAAGATTTGCATAAGGCTGGACACAAATTTTCATGTTTTTCATCAATAAGGGAAGCCTTTTAGCAAGCACTCTCTCATGAACATGCTTAGAAATTCAAGCATCTATAACAAAAACACGTTTACGCACAGTTTTTTCACAAAGCTCAACTACCATTCTAGAGGTTTTATCGATATTAATTTCTGTGACTTTCATCGCATTCAGCAACTGAAATTAGCAAAATATATATACAGACAGAGACGAGCAATGCCCCAAGCAGAAAGGTGCGGGCAGGATTTTTATCATGGTAAGAAAAGTGTTCGGTGTCCAGCCTTGACACCTGCTGATCATAAAATCAGTTTTTCTCTGCTATTTCTTTCAAGATGACTCGAAGTCGTCGTGATGAGATCATTTATTCACAATGATATCAACATAGAAATTGATTAGCAACATAAACGAAAAGTTCATAACTCGCAAAGCAAATATTGATTTGTTAGAAAATTGCGAAAATCTACAACTCACTGTATCATCCGCCAAATTGACGACTTTTTCCAATACTGGTGTTCCGAGTTCACGGAGAACGGCAAGATATGGCTCTACAACTTCAGGTTTACTTGCCCGACTTCCAGCTAACCGAAACCAAGCCTGCTTGATGTTTTCTTCAGCTGCATTCTGAAAGTCAAATAAATGAAACTATATTTATATACAGAAAGATAACAGAAAAATCGTGATTTGAACTCCAATTTGATGAAAACAGCATTTTACTAAATTCGTAGATTGTCTTTCTATCTTCTGAATATTTCTATGCATCTAAGTTTCGTGGCAGTTGTTAGATTTCAGCAGATTCCATACGAAAGCCGTTGAAATCAAAGAATTGCCTCAAAATTCAGATGTTCGCAGACAAATGCATAACCTACAAACGTTAAAACCTTTCTTAAATTTGTTTAACATTCCATGTTTTACTCATCCGATTCAGTCTCTGTCGCACTTTTCCTGTGGACATCTTAAACCGGCCGACCCATGCTTCTACGATTTTTAACTGTATCTCATTTTTGAATGTTTCACTTTCAAATTGTTGGATTTTGTCCATTAAAAAGTCAACTCCATTACCTATTTTGAAAAGTACATTTCTCAAAGGTCAGAATTTTTCCACTTCTTGCAAACACTATACGAATGTTATATATAACCTTTAACGAAATGCTTTGATTTTCAATCGGACAGCAGTATTTTATAAAAATCAGTCCATCATATCATGCTCGTTTATTACACAACAGCTTTATAGTATTGGAAATTCAAATCTATGTAAATACTGCTTGCATAGATTGTTAGTGGTAATTAACAACAATGAAATAAAATAAACGATAGATCAAATTGCCATGCAAAAAAATGTGCAGCTGGGAGGATTCTAACATACGACCAAGGTTGACTAGACCTGTGCTCTACCAACTGAGCCATGAGCCATTTATGCGACTGTGTCAATTGGCAGGATCAAACCCTCACCACCAGATATCAGTTGTCATAGCAATTATAATCAATGAATAAATAACTCGTCACAATTGTGACCGCCGACATTAAGGCAAGTAGCGGGGATCGATTGTCCACCAAAGCACAATTTCCACATTTAAGTAGCTTTTTTGTGTTCACTTTCTTGGTAAATAGTTCTTCTTAATAATAATCATTTGAAGTTACTTTGAATTGTAGAATGTCATTTCATAGATACATTGGAATGGCTGCTTTGAAAGAAAATCTTCCACATTTCATGTGATTATGAAGAATGCTTCAGTTGCTTATCATCTTGTTACATGAAAATGTTTCAAATCGCAGTTCGTAGCAACAATTCTATTGAATTAGTTATGATATAGGAGAAGAAACTCATGAGATGTCCTTAGTGCTATGTCTATACACAGTGGATAATGTTTCATCAATGATGCATTTGAAAAGGTTCACACTGAGCTTTGCGATATTATTTTGGCATAAAGTCTAGGATACTTAGGTATATACAAGTAAAGAAGAAAAACAAACGCTCGCTAATCACCGTAACGGGAGGGTGTTATCAGTATAGAGAAAGTTCATAAAATAATCATAAGGAGTTACACCTACACCTGTTTACATGTGACAATTTAGATGAACTGAACTTTACGTTCCCTTTAAGGAAACGCTCCTTTGAAAAAAAATGAAGAATATGAATAAGAAAACACGTTTGTTGAGAGAACATTTTGAGTGATTCTCAGTAGCGGATTCAGCACCAGTCTCTCAGTTAGTGTTGTAAAGATCATACAATATCAGAACCAAACCACTGTGACATTCATGGAAAACATTAGAAAATTAAGTGACAATGTGACAATATGAAAATAATAACTGAGTACTAAAATTTTTTGTGTTTATAGAGACAGGAAGTCAAAAACGCTTACATGCAGACTTAACTGAAATTGGGTCACACTGGAGACCCAGTTTTGAAAGATATAGGTATTCTGCATTTCATCCTGCCAGGCATCTAAATAATGTGTTATTTCAAGGCAGGAAAGAGAATGTTAGCTCGATGAATGATGAGGTGAGGACAATGGTCTGTTTTCCTTACTTGTGTCATGGTGCGATTCTGATGATTCAAATGACTGATAACAAAGATGGTTTTCTAAAGTAGATGTAGTTATTTTAAAGTTAGAATAGTTGTGGTTTCACATGTAATTCTCAGACAGCAATTGCCACGATCTGACATTTTGTGCTTCCTACACTATTGGATAATGGAGCGAGACAAAAGAGCGATTTCTTGCAAAATGAAGCACGTGTGCAAAGTCGGAAATAAGACACGATGCTAATTCATCTGCTGTTATGCTGGAAATAACTTCATGCTTAAATAGTATTGTCAAGTCCATTGTGAAAGTAAATTAGAACGATCGATCATTTTTCAATTATTCAAAGGACGTTCCATATATCTGATGAAGATAATTGAAAATCAAATTGTTTCCTCTTCAAGAGCGCTTTCAGCCAGCACCACAGGCCATTATCAAGCGAAATTCGCATTTCACTGTACCCGCTATGAGGCTTGTGTGTTGGTCATATTCCTTCATGTTCGACAAATTTCAGGTGTTGTCATTGCGCATAAGAATGTGTTTTGTGAGCTCATATTTGTACTGTATCTTAGGGCACTTGTAGTTATTATTTCAATGATGGAGCTAAAATGTCAGAACTCATCATAAAAAACATGTTTCGTTCAGAAACATAAGTCTGAAAATAAATTTTCCCAATTGTCTACATGTCAATGTTTGGTGAACGAACAATTAAAATCTTGCTTTTTCATAACATTCAATTGAAGGTGTAAATTTCATTTTTTAACATTCATTCGATATTTATGGCAATACTCCTCAATGATATGCATGTATGTAACTTGTCAGAATAATATTGAGGCGAAACCACGCCTATTTACAATCCTTCCCGCCTATTTAATTGACCACGCGCATAATCATTAAATGAAATACTTTATGAATGGCGCTGTTCATAGAAAACAAATAGGTTTAAAATTCAGACGATAATTTACTTCATTCCTCACGGCAAGTATGCAAATAGGGCCGAGTGATGCAACAAGCATTGTATCGAATGTCGGTTATTCTCTGGCATATCGATCACCGATTCAAAAATTGATTTAAACTATCATACATTTTCGCTATTAAATCGAATTGTAGGCATACTGTGAAATAAAAACAAGGAAGATTGACATGGCATACATTAAACATCGATAGAGAAAATATACTTGATATAATATGGAAAAGGCGGAAGCGGATGCGTTCGCAGCACTAGTAGGCCTTCCAGAGCATCGATGCGCTTCCGTGGCAGTTTGGATCAATAGGAATTCACGCTTTCCCTAGGACATTCTAGTATAGTGAACAAGATGCCACAAAATTTGATGGCAGAGTTGCGAATCGCTCTCAAAATAATAATATAGATAGACTGACGACAGAATTAACTTATTGCCACCTTAATTGGATTGCAAAAACAAACTTACACAGACTGAGTTTTCAGAGGTCATCAAAAGTAGGGAAATAAAAAAATCCCATCATCTCTTAACATGAACTGTCCGACTTCAACGGAAATTAGTTGACAAATCTCTTAGCGAGATGGGATGAATTTTGCACTCAAAATATTCGCAGATCAGTGTGCATCTGATTCATTTTCATCGATGGTTCGTAAAATGTTGTAGCTGATTATTTTCATCTCAATAGACTGATTCATGTTTATTGAAAATTGAAGATGTCTGCACACAGCCTCACACTGTCCTTGCGGTAGTGTTGGCATTCTGTCCAGCAGACTACGGTTCAATCCGCGGTCGTGCGGTCTGGGTAGAGTCATGCAATTTTTGGAAATTGAATATTAGTTTCCGTGCTATTCAATTTCCGCGTCTATATTTCGCCTTACATCTCTACCAGATCTACTCTAAGATTCAAACTGAAGATGCAACACTGAGATATCGAAGCTTGTGGCTTCTAGAAGACTTTGTTGAGTTGACACTTACATATCTGCTAAGATCTAGACTGATTTAGCACTAGAATTAAATAAACGATAAAAATAGAATAAATAATGGATTTGAACAGTGCCTTCTAGAAGAAACTGCACACCTATCTTCTGTCCGAGGAGATATTAAGTAATAGCGGTTTTCTGAAATACCTTTCTAGTCAGCAATTTAGATTTTGGGGGAAAAGGATGTCATAATCATAACAGCGAACTTTGAAGCGCATTGATATCACCGAAAGCGTGCTTCGGCTTCCAATGCACTGTTCTGAATCACATGACATACCGGTGTTATGCTATTCATCTTCTCATACACGCAGTTTCCGAACGGAAAATATGTGGCTATATTCACTTTCCGGGGAGAAACTTAGTGTTCAATTTTGTGGCGCACTATTATTTTCTCCTATTTCTAATATTTCCTCCAGATATTTTGCTGTATTTTTGAAAGATGAATAGTCGCACAATTTATCCTCCGGCCCAGAAAATTAATGTACGCATTTTAACTTTCCGGGGGAAAATGAGTGAATAGAGAATATGAATAACATAACACCTGTGCAAGATGCAACGGATCTAGTTTTTTGTTCGACTCGTTCATTATTGTTCGACAAGATACCTACAGAAATGTGTTCATTTCATCGACAACTCAAGCGCAGGATTCTATACTCCATTTCGCTAATGCGTTCCTATTTTCGAAAAATTGATCATCGGATATCAGTGTATTCATTGTGTATGGCATGGATTATTTATGGCATAATCAATGAAGTATCCGACCTTCAGATCTATCTATGGCCTATGCGCATACATAGATCTACAGCATACATTATCAGTGACATCTATATTGAATAGAAAAATTATTTAATTAATATTAATAAAAATCTACATTAATCATAGATATCCCTGGCATTATCTAGCAACATGTAGATGCCGAAATCAAAATTTGAATGGGATGTTTCAGATAACATAATTTGCGACATTCATTAGTTTTATTCCTTAATTTGATAAGATAGAGTTTCAAGAAACAAAAACATCAAACAACGAACCTCTGCTTATTTGCATTGAATTCGCCTACACGTGCATTATTGACAGAAAGAAGAACGATAAAACTCATTGGAAATGTACTGAAGTTAATTCAAAGAAATGCAAATTTTACAGGTATAACAATCAAAGCGTGTCGAACAAAACGACCATCCCCAATACAACATATTCATAACACGTATTAATGAACTTTCTAATGATGATATTCATTTGTTCTGACTCACTTATTATCGCACTACAGTCCTCAATTCAAAATTTAAAATAGCAAATCTTGAAAATTTTGAAATTTTATAGAATTTAGGCCGTAAACCTCCTTAATGGAGTGAAACTGGTTGAATGCAAAAAAACTTCTTTTGATTGCAAAAAGAGAACCATGATAAAGTTGTCCATGAAATGCAGCTCAAATGTACATGCATGAAATATGGACTTCAAAACGAGACTTTGTAATGTATCTGTGGAATGGCAGTCCGCAGCTCAAAATAACTTCAAATGTGATTATATAGAAGATGATGACTTGCAGATAGCCAAAGAATTCAAATGATTGGGAAAAGTTTTGAACTGACTACTTTTATGTGCTATTTATAGTCCTAAAGCTTTTAAGTAAATAGTATTTAGATAACCATAAATTTACAATGCTCATTCGATGTTTGTGGTATGATAGACAATCACATAATGATAATATTCATACATACTACTATGTTTTATTTACATACCAGTATACTAAATGAATGCGATCATTGTGAAAACAATGCCTTGGCTCATTGTAAATAATTCGAAAGTAAGGAAATGCCAAGTAAACTTATATAAGAATACTTATACATAAACCTATACTTTTTTGTATGTCATCATATTTATTCAAACTGTGTTTACATTGAAAATCAGTGCGATTACAAAGTCACCACTAAAATGTTTGCAAACATTTTAAATTAAAAGTCGCAAAACTTACTCGTACACTGTACATGTATGTCCGGCGGCTCAGTCGTAAGAGAACAATGGCGAATGCAATAGGGGTAGTTCTCCCAGCTCAAACCCCTCCCTCCCTATGATAGATGGATGGTGTACATGATATTATACAGGCACAATCAACCTTAGCGAGCTCTGCTTCATTTATTAGGCAAAATAATTTGCAAAAATTGTCTCCCGGAGAATGAAAATGCATCTTTTAACAGACAAAATTGAAAAGGGCTCTTTCAACATAGACGGTTGATGTTCCTAAATGTATGATGCTAGGTTACAATAATAAAATGCATGTTTGGTGATTACCATTTGTCTGGACGTCTTTGTTGTGGAGTCGTTCATCCATTGTGCCAATATCAAGGAGCTTTGGTAGAACTCTGTCTCTTTTACATCAACAGACCTGGAATGAAGAATCAATGTAAATAATTGACAAACTCGAGAAGTTTGTAGAGGAACTGAGGTATACCAGAGAAGAATGACGCTAAAATTGTACATCAATCTTCGAGAAAAAACTAAAACCTTGAAGTAACTTAGATTCATTATTTCCTATTTATTGAATTACATTAATAATATGAATTTATTATTATAACTCTTCATGTGTTATTCTGTGCTCTTCTTCACATTTTAAGAAACCACAGCCACTACATTCAATTTAGATGTATAATGCTGAATTGCAATGCATGTATTCCGAGGCAATGAAGGAATAATGCTATTCAAATTTCTTGAAATCAGAAAATAGAAGTCATTGTCACTAGTAACAAACTTATTATGCGTCGCATTCTTTAATTCATCTCATGCAAACACGAAAACCATAAGACGGAGAGAAAAAACGTCTAATTTTCCTTCTCTCGTTGGACGTATTGTGTGACTCACTTGTTCGGCCAGCGGATATGAATGAGAACACAATGTTTTTAAATTGAACACAGAAAGCACACAGAATTCTCATTCATTGTCAGAATAATTTTACGATTTTTCAGTCATAAATTGATTTGATGAAATAAGCACTTACATGCACTCCGGAAGTCAACGATGTTTAAGAGGGATTCCTTTGTTTGGCAGAATTGTTCTCATTTCAGAGACTACTGTTACGTAAGATACGATAATTTGCACTGTCAGTCTTCGGTTAACAAACAAGGAATAATTTGTTGATCAGCAATTATACCCACATAGGCCTTCAAAGCGCTTCATCTATGAGTAGGAATTGATGTGGTATGATGATCGACTTTTCTTCACCATGTCACATCCAAGCTACAAAGCCAGATAGGGGTGAAGTAGTCGTCTTGATAGTTCTCACCAGAATCAGTTTAATAAGCTCTTATGGGGTGGGTATCCTCGCCAGTCGGACAGACTCGAACCAAGGAGCCTCTGCACCTTGGTTCTGAGCTGTCCTGCCACTTACATGTCAAAATTGCATGATGAGCTGTACTTTGATGCAGGGATGCGGAGTCCTATCATTTTGATAGGACTCCGACTCCGGGTGGCAAGTATATACAGCCTAGTTTTTGAAAAATACTGGTAACCTTCATTATAGGCTTACCTGAATTATCTTCAGTGATCATTTCTGTATCAATTATCAATCATTTTCGATTAAGTTTATCAAATGTCGCTTTACGTTAGATGCATGCGACTCGGCTCCTCCCATCTTGTTGATGTGTGCTCCACACGGTTTTTCTCCAGTCTCTACCAGACAGGAAAATCAAAAAATATGAGTACACTTTCGATTTTAATATTCGCTTTGTAGGAGACATAGCACACGATTAACGTGAGGGTGAGAGGAAATGTTATCAAACCAACCAGTATTTCATTTTTTGATCTCTGATGTGACCTTTGGTGCATAGGTGTGATCGAGACTAGGAAGGCTTGTCTTCTCTAGATCACCAAGTGAAAAGACAATCCTTTTCTCACTATCAAGGTTCATTCCCTCAACTATTGCAAGCTTTGCATGCAGCAATGTCTCTATACTTTTGTTTGACGGAGAAAGTTGACATCAAGACAGTGACAGCAATGCACGAGGATAAATAATTTGTTCGTATTATATTTCGGGTCTTGTTATAGGCCGGAGTCCGGAGTCCTATCATTTAATAGGACTCCGACTCCGCATCCCTGCTTTGATGGCCATCATGACTATTTACATCTGATGATTTCTACGGATCTGATGCGCAAGTGATCAAATAGTTGGTGAGAACTGATAAGCAGCATAAATTGCAACTTCCCTTGAAACTTAATGTTGGTGCATGTACTGAGTACTGGAGATGAAAATCTCGAGATTGAAATCATAGTACTCAGACACTGTGTCAGCAATAACGCAGTAGATGATCAGTTCTTAATGTCAAAGCAAATGATGTGGCAACAAACTAGCGGGCTTCTGCTTTTGATCTTGATGTAAATCTCCAGACATAAGCTTTTTTCAAATCACAGAGAAGCGATAAGATAGAGACATGTAATCAGGTATCTAATATATAATTTCAAATTGCAGATTTAAATCCTCCTAGATGAATATAAATCTTTAGACTGAGGCACTGGTGAGTCACACCAGCACGAGGCACGATATTTGCAGCACGATTAGCTTTTCGGCGTTTCGAATATTTCAATGTTCTGAGATTTGAAGCATTCGACCTTTATCAAGCCAGCACATTACATATTCATTGCAGTGAGAAAATGAGACTATGAGAAATATAACTGGATGATTTTAGTTCAGAGTCAACCATCATAAAGAGCAATAATTATGGAAAATATTATTAAAATATTGATCTGGAAGCATCTGATATTGTGCACTTTATTTTTGTGCTAGCTTGCTCAAAATCAAGTGCTTCCACATAAATATTTTCATTCTCTCATTTTGTCACTATTATCATTATTCTTTATGCTTTTTTAAAAAATTACCACCTAAATTTTCTATTAATACTCAAAGGAAGATAACGAAGCTAGATTAATAAAATGGCATCCACTGATAGAATTTATGACAAAAGTTAAATTGGCTCCATCACACGCAAGCAGTAAAACATGATTCTACGTATGATTAGAATAATATAAAATTCAAGTGCATTTCTAACTCATGGAAATGACAGTGACTTTATACAAAATGGAGAAGACAATTTTTGAATGATATTTTGCAGAATTCTCACGTTTGTTGAATTTGATTCGCAGGCGCACTCACATGAAAATATGTGTTAAAAATATAGCAAAAGAACCATGACTAAAAAGAGAAAACTGATCGCGGAAGCTTTAATAGGATTGATAAGTCGCCTTGAATCTTTAGGCTCAACATGTTTATTTTCACAAACAACACCATGATAATAATACATAAATCATCAAAGTACTTGCTTAGACTGATCAGTAGACACCGACATCTTAGGTGAAAATTTTCGTCATTTTAGGTTTTTTTTCAGGTGAATAATTTTACAAATTTAGGTAGCCTATTTAGGTGAATCAAAAATCCATTGCAATACTTAGATTCATTGAGAGCGATGGTCTTTTTTGTTAATGTTCATGAATTGTGCTTTTTCGGTAACTAATTTGTAACCAAATGCCGCGACAATAATGTCCGTATTAATTTAAAAGAGAATTAGAGAAAAGAAAATGACAAGTCCTAGATTTAATCGCGATTCGGAACGATTTCATTTCAAGCTATATAACAACTGCACAGATCAAACATTAGCAACAAAGTAGGCCTATATATGTTTCAAATTGTGTATTGACAATTCAGATGTACAGTTTTGTATGTGTCAAACAGATCAAAATTATTCGTATTTCAAATGTAATATAAACTCTATTAATGAATATAAAAGAATAAGAAACCATGACCAGAAACATGTGGCACTACCCAGAATCACTCATTAATGTCTTAATTATTCCGATTTTAAAAGCAATTCGTTGACACGATTTTCTCAAGGCTTTCCAATGTGAGTAGATGAGTTTATCAAATAGCAAGTTTTAGTCGTAATGACAATATTTAGGTGATTTAGGTGTTTTTACAAAATATCCGTAATTTAGGTAAAAAATATATTTTAGGTGATTTACCTAAATTGTCGCTGTCTACTGATCAGTCTTCATCAATTTAAATAATCGATTGCATGACTAACATGTTTGACAAAAATTATTAGAAGATTTAATAAAACTAAAGAAAATTTGATATTTTTCAGTAAGTTGATATAATTACACAGAAGGCTAACCGGTATACTAAACAGTTCCCTAAGCGTGAACCGAATACAATAACAATATGGTGAACATGGCAGCCATTTACTGAAGCAATTGATGTAGTGTGTGGTATGCGAATTAGTTAACTTAAAACCGATTCAAGAAGATAAGAAGCATATATTTCATAAGTAGTCAACTTGATGAGTACTGCCGTTGTACGTCATTTCTGCTGGTGCAGACTGGTCAGAAAACATTAGTAGACGGCATATTTTACGCAGATTAATTTTCAGCAATTCTTGACAATTAAAATAATAATAATTAACATTACATCCACCACATTTTCAAATATGCTGCAGGAAGAAATGGAGTGTTGAGTAGGTGTGACTCCGTCATAATGTGCAAATGATTCAGTCATGTCAAGTCAGTGCGAGAATTATATTTGTTGCTTTCATTTACAGTCCCACTTCCACCAAAATTGCATCTCCGGGCAATGTTCTTGCGTCACAATTCAAATTCACTTGCAAGACTGTATATTTCAATCACAATGCATGGGAGGAGAACAGGGAAGTGATGATATAATGATATTAGCAACCTGTCATGATAGGCGAGAGAATGTTTGTATCTTAGGCTGATAACTGACAAAAATCAGGAAAACTAGGATTAATCTCAGAAGACATGGCGCGTTTAAATTGGTTGCTACTGAAAATTCAATGGCTCTGCTATTGGAAGTCGGAAACCGACGTGCCGGTTAGGATGTTGTTGTGCGTCAACAGCAATGATAGTGTTTAATCTTCTTATGCTTGTGACTTGCGACCAACTTACAGATTGAGAATTTTTCGGTAACTGCATCTGTGTCAGCTTCGCTAACTGTACCCACCAATACATGTGAGCAGGCTACCTGCACCGCCCAAATTCCACAAGAAGGCAACCTGTGCACTCAGGTACATATGAATAGTACCAGCTAATACCCGCATGAAGGTCCTCATATCCACCAGTATCTGCGAGTAACCTACCTGTAATTATGCGAGGATGTCAGGCCACAAATCTCCTCTCTTTTGATACATCTATCCATTCTATGCATATGTTTGTTGCCTATATACACCGTTGCCACCGGGTCTCGAGACCCCATCCGAGCAGGCAGTGTATCGATGCAGGGTAGTATAAATGAAGGTCTAAACTCAAACCTATGATATACTAGGAGATTGTATCCGTGAGTATTTACTTAACATATTCTTTGTTCCTGGAAACTATTTAGTACTAAGCAATGGACTGGTAATTTGTTTCAAGAAAAATGTTGACGAAAAGAAAGTTTCTGTTCCTAGAAACTTGTTTCTAACCTGGTCTAGGTTTTATGAATATCCAGTATTCTTGACCTTGTCAAGTATATCGCATTATTGTGAGCGATTTTAATGACATTTCCGATTTTCATTTCTTTGTAAAGATTTGATTTTTAATACACTGATCAAACTGTACATTAAATATCAAAACTGCTAAAAGCACATGTTATGGAAATAAAAAGCGAATTTGCTTCAGAAGCAACAATTTTTACGGATAATATCATCTTGTTGTAAAAAAACAGCACGCAAATTACCTCGCATGTGTATGATAAATTTCACATGCTTTAGAATATCCATGTGTTAAATAAGATCTCAATGCTATGATAGCTACTCGTATGAATAAAACGTCTATAATTGTGATACTCTATACGATGATTAAGGCATAAGAGCTGATATAAAACGTCAAAATAGTCACAACCTTAATGAAACATCCCGATCGATGTAACTCACAAATACTAGTTAGAAAATTCGGCATTAGAACAAAGTCACTTTCAGCTATCGGCCTACCTACATATCTATCGATAACCTAATAGTTGAATCATGTTGAATAAAGTCAGTAGTTCTAGTAGAAAAAAATGTTTAATTGCATATTTACAAGAAATAAGCCACCGTTTCTTCGAAAAGCACATCTCTTCTAGATATATAACCCCAAATAAAAGAATATTTTCCTGACACCTTTATCCACGCAGGTTCCGCGCAGCTCAAACCCCTCATCCGCGCAACTTCGCGGAACCGCGCAGCGGTGGCAACGCTATATATATTGAAGTCTAGGTCTATCAGCAGACCAATAACTATGAAAATAAGATGAGTAGCAAACCTGACGTGGGGAGATACAATTTCTAGAAGAGTTCTTATATCATTGAATACTCATCATGAATCCGTTGAAAACACACGATCTGAAACCGATTTCTATTAATTTTCTTGCATAATAGCTGAAGTGGAAATTTCCAGCACCCGATGATCCGATCATTTTTCACATACTACGATACACATAAAGTTTGTAGTTCATATATTCTTGCTAATTGATATAGAAAGTTACTTACTTCTGTTGTGTTATTTCATTGATTTATGTCTGTGATAATGTATAGATAAGGGACGCGTACATAAATTATATCTTATTTCATACACGCACTGATCTTCAATACTTTGATATAATTCCATATTTCCTCAATGTTCATCTCTGATTAATTCACTTGAAAGGTGCTCATTCCATTCATGAGAACTTAATCATAACTTAAAAATATAACTCACATAATCGGCACAATACTTTGCACTTGCAGTTTTGTCGAGTTATTTTTAAAGGTGTCATGAGCTGAAATCCAATATTAATTTCATGCCTGATGACGACTTGCGTGATCAGATCTGCTCACTGCTGCTGCACTCGACGGCCAGGATAAACAGGAAAAATAGATTACCTAATTTGTATAGTCACAATAGGATGAAACAAGTGTCAGGTTTGTAGACTAGCGTCAACACATTCTGTATTATTTGGAATAGCTTATTAAGAATTTTATTGATATTGATTGATATAGTTGATCATATCAATAATAATTGTGAGATTGATATTAAAATAGGCATAGTTTACACTTAGTAACTAATTTATAAGACATCAGCTTATTTCTTTGATCAGTGACAAAAAACAGAAATGCGAGAATATTCGTCTAAAACGACTGTGGTCCACTTCATCAATACGTGGACATCATGGATTTGAGCTATTTCATCGACAGGGTAATTTCATCTATGTCTCGTCCGGAGTCAGAAGATGTAGGAGTCCCTGATAAGGCTCAAAGACATCATAGCTTGACATCAATAAATTAGTGAGTAAATGTATTTATTTAACTATCGATGAGTACATGATACTCTGCAACCAGCATCATGCAGCTGTCCATGAAGTGAACCACCACTGTCTAACAGAATTTTTGAGATATGTGTGCTGCAGAACTTAAGTTCGCATTTTTGCGATACTTCTTAGTCTATAGGTATGCAGAAGAAGAAAGCTGTAAAAGTATTTTTTGGCTACGGGAATAACGTTGGGGCATAGGGACAACTTTATGCCTGTTTTTAAGTGGTTCTACAAAGCACATGTAGCCACTAAACTATGAGCAAATACTCAATTCGTGTTCAACGTTGACCAGACCATTATAGCGAAAATTATTCGTTGACTTCCCTGACTTTAATTTTCATAATTTCTTCACATCAGTTATAATAACAAAAATTTGAACAATGGTCGGCGCTTTGAAGAATTTACCAACTTGGTTTATTTACACTTTAACTGCACTTATCTTCTGTGTGTAATCACGTGAGTTATCTAAACAAAGGCTTAAGTCATGTGGTCCTTAGTATGAAATTGAATCCTGGTAGAGATATGAAAAAAAGTTAAAAAATTTATGTATAGCACCTTTTTTGTTGAGGAAATAATAAAACAATAACACAGAATTAGACAGGTCGCCTCTTCTTCTGTTTGACTAGAAAGGAAACATGTGAACATGTAACGTTAATGAAATGGAACAATCCTCTGACATAATACCATAGAAATCTAACAATGAGCAGCCAGTTCAGCATTAAACACGCCAAATTGTGCGGAGTTTCAGTAACTATTAGGAACCGGATCACACAGCAAAGAGACACGGTCGATGTCAAGTTTTACAGAGACGTTTGTGAACCTTTTTTTTGTGCGCCTGCTAACTTTTTTAATAATGATCACAGGGCCCAACCTTACCGAGAAAACTTTCGCTCAATGATCTGATTTCTATGAATCTGAGGGAGTCGTGGCGATCGGAGCATTTCAAAGGAATTCACAGCAATCCACAGGCGGCGCATGACTATTTTTAATATCTCTGCAAGGCAATAAAAAAATCTTTTTGCCCACTTATTAAGTTCCTGCATGTGCCATCTGTTTGAATCAGTTTGCACTTTTGGCAAAGTGATGCGGTTAAACAATCTAATTCTGTGAACAATAAATTCACATGACATTCTTTAATTCAGATTTTCAATTCTGAAATGAAGTGATTATTTTACATTGCTTGAGCATGTGTTGCGTTTATAGTATTAAATAATTACAACGTTTCAAAATAATCCGATCAGTACAATTGTGTTGATTGAAAAAAGGCTGTTGTTGGCATGCATTTCTTCCATTTTCAAATTCAAAGTTTTACTTAGAAATCAGATAAAAAGCCGTCAATATTTTCGCAAGCGCTTTCACACCATCTCCGATGTTTATCGTCAGGCATGTTGTGTTGAAGCTAAATTCTATCAATGACTGCATTCTAAAAGCTTGACATTGAAGACAATTGCAGTTCAAAGCGAAGTTTTTAGTTCGAGAGCACAACCATTTATATTAAACGGATTTTTAGAACGCATATACTACATCTGAATTACGCGCGATAATTTAGATTTTAACGTTAATTTTGCAGATATAATGCCAACTCCGGCATCAGTGTCCGATGCTGATTGATGTAGAAATCGACCGGGGTGTCATCTTCATTGCTTTAGAACTCTGATTTGTACTTTGCGTAAGGCATGGATCACATGGTGCTTGTTATAAATTGTAATCGGAATGTGGCTTAAGATTAACATGCAAATTGAATTGATAACGAAACTCATCTGATAGTGAAAAGGAAATACAAGTAATGAAAATGTAAGCAATATGTGAAATATATTTTGCAGACGATTTTGTCAAACTAATTATGTGACATTCGCACTTAATTTACCATACAAGTAGCGATTTTTGGTCTACATACCGATGATGTGGATTTCCTGCTGATTAGTTCTCTATAAGCTTCACCTACATAATTATGTCTTCCTGCAAATCCAATGATCATTTTAAGACGAAATGCATCATCAGAATCTGAACAGACTGATCAATAATGCTGACGAAATTCACAATTTCCATAATGAATCATTTCTTTAGAACTATGACATATTCGTCTCAGTGGTTTCTCTCTTTCAAAGAGCAGCCGAAAAGCGAGCATTGTGCTTCTGTAAACTCTTCATGCATATCTTTCACAGAACGTTTAACTAGTATAATAATCATTACCTTATGTGATAAATTGTTTTTCCCAGACGCGGGTTTACTTCTTTCTTCAATTTTGATTTAATGTAATCAACTAATTCAGTTTTTTACCTTGACCCTCGTTATGTTGCAATACAAAACTTCTAGCAGAATAATAGCATTATCTTACCTTGCTTTTAGCTTTTGATAAAAATGCATGAGTTTCAAAACAGAATCAAATAGCCAGACACATTCGATTTTTGTTTTTTGTTTATGCTAGAGGAACTAGATTGAACAAATAACAAGATGGTTTGAAGATGGTTATTTCAGTAGGCGGCCATCATGTCAATGTTGCTAAATCTTAAGATTCAAATTGCTGATACTTGCAATATTTGCAATATTCAGAAGATGGTGTATTGCAGCTTTTTTCGCAAAATGATTGACAGGCAGAAGTGCCTGACCATAGTTAACCACTGGAAGCCGCCATCGTTCAGCCACCGTTGTCATTTGTCATGACAGCGGATGTCCACGACGTTGCATTGTCTTCATTGTGCGTTCTAGTCTTTTGATATTACAGTCAAGAATCGCAACCATAGACAATAAACATGGATATTTGTATAGAATTACTATCCTTATCAGTGGACGATCATTTGCAGATACGGTTAATTTCATTGCATGCGATGTGATGAGGTACTACCTGACGTCTTGATTTCACCATTAACCGTCCTTTTGAATAGGTGCCGTCATTCTGGCATTTTTCCTTCAGCTTGGAAATTCGCAAATGTCCTCCCGCTTCCTAAAGGCAATGGTAAGCACAGACCGATTTTTATTTTACCTTTCCTGAGTAAAATTCTTGAACGCTTCTTTCGCGATCACCCCTTTTGCTGCCGTCTGTTGGTCGATTCTTTGATTCACGCCAGTTTGGATTTATTCCAAGTCATTTGGTGGATGCAGTAACGCTCTAATTAGCCTTCGTCTTATTGTTCTGCAGCATCTCATTGTCAAGACCTCGAACATCTGCAAGGATCTCGCAGTTGACTTCCGTAAGGCATTCGATTCTCTTAGTCATTTGTCGATTTTGAAATAGCTTGCGCTGGAATTTCAGTGCCAACCTCATGTTGTTTCGATGATACAATCCTTCCTAAGCAACCGTTTTCGGCGAATATCCGTCACCGATCTCTCGACCCCATGGAAGATTGTCTTTAGCGGCGTTCCGCAAGGTTCTATATTAGGGCCTCTGTTGTTTGTTTTGTACGTAGATGATCTTCTCCAACTGAAAAAATCAACAACTAATGATATGCCTCTCATCCATCTATCAGAAACGTCCAAGGTTTCCCACTTTCAAGACGACACTGATGAATTTGTAAACTGGACTCATAAGAAGAAACTTTCCATCAATGAAAGCAAAACTAAGGTCCTCACGATCAGTAGAAAATGTCTTGCGCCTTCACTCGATTCTCACTTGAGAATCAATGGCCGCGAGATCAAAGAAATTTCCTCTCTAAAAATCCTAGGTGTCAATTTCTCTTCCAACAACGAATTGGACGAACAGTTTGAATATTTACACAGAAAATGTTGTTCATTATTCTTAGTTAAAGACATTTGGTTTAATGGTGGTTAAAACAACATTGTTTGGCAGGCCTACATCGGGCTCGTATTTTCGCATATTTCTTTTAGTTGTTTAGTTGTATGTGACTTAAACCCGTCTCGTAAAAGAAAACTTGAACGTTTAGGTCGTATTGTTCAGATCGTATTGAACAGTTTTTCTTTTATGCTTGATAATATTTGTATACGACTTGTTCGTATAGTTTCACGTTTTTCGGAATGTCATCCCTTAGCGAAGTTTTTCATTGTACGACCCACGAATTCTCAAACTAGAACTCAAAGAAAACTATTGTGTCATCAACGAAAACTGTTTGCATATAATAACTCCTTTGTAAATTTTTCTAGATTTACATGATGTTGTGAAGCATTTTATGTCATAAATCGCTCGTTGTATTAGTAAATAAAGTGTTATTATCATTATCATTCCATGAAGTGGAAGTGACTGATATAATTACGTGTAAAAACCGTGTGTCATGTATATACATGTAGTATGTGTCGGCTTAATTTGAACAAATATGCTTCAGTACTTCTGAAATCAGATTGAAAGTCGGGTGGAAAGGCATCCCACCTACCGGCGCAAAGCTGCAGATAAGTCCTGAGTGTGCCCAAATCCGAAGAGAGGATATCAAACGTCTAAGAAGGGGGAATAATAATTCATTACTTGTAGTTCCTTATTGCAGGATAATTCGCTATAAATGAAGGTCAAGAATTTTGAGCTCATTATTTTCCAACGAAACTATAATTGGTGGTCACTGAACCGCAAAGTCAATGGCCTTACAGCTATAGAATTTTGATGTAATATCTACACAAATCTACAGAAAGCAGAAATAATATGAAGCTGCTCATTCATACTTTCACTACTATCATGAGGAAATCTTCATTTTATCTAAAAACGCATTGTATTTGCAACAGTGCTTGAAAAGTCAATATACTTGAAAAATCTCTGCTTTATGAATCCATATTAAGGTTGTCTCGCTGGTTCTTATTAAATATTTTGAGCTCCTTGTACCATATTTGACACGTTGCATGAGACAGTAGCATCATCATGTTTCAAGACATTTCAGATGTGAAGACACACCGCCTATCAGACACGAGAACAACTCTAAATTATCTCATGTCGCATCGCATTTTAGAGAGTCAAGAGATTAAGTCAATACAATTCAATATCATCGCAAAGATGCTTTGGCTTCACAACTGCTAATATATCTCTTCAGTGGTTTGTGAATGACATGGCCGCATTTTCTTACTTTGTTATTGCATCCAACGATTTCATTAATATCAAGCATTTGAATGAAAAATTCTACGACTTGCACTTTCTTTGTCTCCGACGCGAATTGGGGCAAACATAGATATAGGGAAATACGTGTACTGTACGCCCGTGCACCTGCTGCTACCGAGCAGATGATCAACGACATGGCGCCGACGACAAGGTGGGGGGGTCGCAAAGCTCCCAATCAATTCCAAAACATAGGGACCGACTGCAAACAGTGTACAATGTACATAATTGGGGCCAAAATTGAACCATGTGATTGATGGAATGAATGAAAATAGAAGAATAGAAACGAATGTGAAGACCTTAACTGAAAAGACTCAGTTAAGTCATAACTCTTACAAATTATATCAAGAAGGTGCCACACGCACTTGCTCAATTGTGTCTCACTCAGGTGCCTATAGTCTACAGAGATTTCGGGGAAATGGGAATTCTTTTTTGGTAAGCGCCACTTTAGACAAAAAATTAAAAACGAAGAATTTCATCACTAGCCACGCTGCCTCTTTTAGTGACTACGGCAGAACAACTGAAACAACGAAATGGTAGAGTTTACAGATCACGAATTGAATGTCTCTCACAATGTCACGCCATACGTTGGATCTACAAGCGATATCAATACAGTACTAAAAGTTACTTCTTAACAAATAGTTTGCAATTGCTTTGTTTACAATTGCAAACTATTTGTTAAGAAGTAACTTTCTTTTTCCCATTTCGTTCCCTTAGCATTTTATTATATTTATTTTCACTACTGACTTATATATTACTTTTATCTGTATTGATATCGCTTGGGTGGTGCTAGAGCGGTATGGCATCCGAATGGGATGTTTATGTCATGGGAATTCTCACAAGTGCGTGTTCCGTGAGATACCTACAAGTAAAGGGTTCATTGAAAATAACATTGAGCGAGAACGTGTCTTTGTATAACATCAACGAGCTTTCCTGTCAAAAGGAAGCCGTGCTTTATACAGAAACTCTTAAGTGATTTTTTTCAAAACTCTTTCTATATATACAACACGCAGATACGAGTAAAATATCATTTGAATGTACACAAATATCTGACAGCATGTAATGCATAACAGACAAATTATGCAACATGAGACTACTGCATACATGTAGAATGATGCTTTTCTTTTCTACGTCAAAATTCCCACTGGATTACCACTGAGATTTCCTGCGATGTCACAAAGCTACCAGAATGTAAAAAAACGTCAAACAGCAACGATGAAAGTATGTGGTTACAGAACCTTAAAAGCACTTGTATTAATGGACCATCAAATAGCAGAATTATGCGGTCGAAATTGAAACACATGCTCGTCTCGGAGTGGCAACAAATACGTCTTCGCATGTTTCCCTCCACTAGCTGAATTCAACACTCAGATTTCGATAGCATTTTGTCTTGATCACCAGTTGACCAGGTAGGCAATCGGAATATTTGTGATATCCAATAGGGCAATGCCTAACATCGAATGACACGATGCATCAATGGAATCGATGTCAATGTCAATTAATTGATTGCTAGGTAATCCCGATTTCAATTCAATGATTGATCGTGAATTCAATTTCAACTAATTAATTGGTAAGAACGAACAATTAGTTTCCAACAAACAAGCCCTGTACCTATATGTGTGACTAAAATACAAATTGACGGCAAATATGTAATCATCATCAATATGTAACTAATTGCTAATTTCAACTTTCAAATTTGATTGTGATCTACTTGTAAGCCACGTATCTTTCTGCGACTGAATTTGATCGTCCAACGTGGGAAATTTGAATTTTTTCTATTTATAAGCGACGTATCGTTCTGTGATCTGGACAGTCGTTTATTCGGTTATCTATCTCTTATTTTTATTTGGATTAAAAGCTGATTAGACTAGCCGCAGTTTGCGAAAGAGGTTCATGAAAGGGAATGAAATGAGCGTGCACACAAGGCCATTGTATTTTTTAATTTTAACATATCTGCGGGTCGAATTGAAGATATCCTCCTAGAACTTGATGCAAAATACAATTTAGAGCATTTCTGTATTAAATTTTGAAAATTTTGCACATGCGGCCTTTTGCCGATTCACCAACGATATCACATATTGTATTAATAGCACCCTATACGGAATCTATTGTCAGAACACATGTACATGCAAATGAATGTTATTCCTGCATCGATATCTGAATATCTTGTGATGAATAATTCGACGTAATGGGTAAATCTGATACCTGTGATCCGAGAAAGCGCTTGAGGATGGTTAGTATTTTGATGAGGAGACTGGAAACATAGTAAAAAATCGCTAAGTTAATAAGCAAATCTTATCTACAATTAGACGTGATCAAGCCAAGCGCGAGTTAACTCGTCAAGGCCAATGGAGACAGGAAGCTTGCCTCCAATGCCAATGACGAGTTAGCTCGTACCGTTTAAATTAAAAAGAATCATTTGATATCGTCATTAGTAAGTCTAAATACAAATTTTGGGGATATTTATAATCAGTATGATAGAACGCTTTTCTAGCCGTGGCAGATTACGTGTTAATTTACTTCTCAATGGACCAACTTCGGTCGACTTATAATTCTCGCCTAATGATAAAATTATCTGTAAACTTTCTTCTATAATCATGGCTAGTTCTTCACAAGATACAGCATAATCCGCTGGTATCAAGCTGAGCTGAACAACTTATTATGCTTGTTAATAAAGACATGCCTGTTGAGGAATTAAAACCACAATTAAGCAATAACAAAATTCGACTTGTGACGACAAAATTTCACTTTGCTATAACTTTAATGCTTTGATAGAATTTTAAAAGCATCAAGCTCTTATCATTTAGTTGAAAGGTGAATACATGTTGGAATTTTGAACCCTCAAGAGGTAAGCAGCTATCGCAAAATATTGCGAACTGGGAGTCCCAGACGTCTGACTTCGTTTTCTCCTGATAACTTGATGAATGAGGTTTTCGCAATCTCATGGATAGCGGCGCCTATTGTCACTTTTCAAATCATCGAAGTAATTATTACACGAAGACTCCTCATTTAGGCTTCAAAGAACACATTCAAATATTGTTTGACTTTTAGCTCATTCAAATAATCTTAATTGTAAGCTGTGCCATAAAACATGCGGAACAAGGTGTGAGGTGAGCGCAATGAGATGTATCTGACCTTCTTACAAGGTCATGATTGATAACATGCTAATTTCTATACGGAAATGAATAGGATACAGAAAATTTCTTCCCCTCATTATCCAAATTTGTCCTTAGAATCAGCGTGGGATCGTGTTGGGATTGCTGTCAGTAAGCAAAGCTCGATTCTTGATATGTTACAATTCTAATACTTACATAAGCGCAGTCTAGCGTCAGGGGATGATATTGGAAATGAAATATTTATAGCCAACCTTTATTGAAAACCCAGATTCTCTTAACACACTCCTGCAGTATTAAACGACAAAAATCTGATTAAATAATACAACACAGAATCTTCCTAAGCGACTTTCCACCTTCAGAATATACTTGTGGAAGTGTTCGCATATCCTCCGGGATGGTTGACCTGGTCATTAGAAATGAACCGGAAAGCGGACAACAATATGCGATCAGAGTCTTATATTGTCGGATATTTCAAAACATCTGGCTGGATACCGGATAGTGGACTTAGGTGAATCCACATAAATATTCTGTAATCCAATGGACCAGAAATTGTTGCTCTGATACACTTTACTTAAAGCTTGACAACGATATGCAGTATGATACGACTGAATAAAACTTGCATCTACGAGCAAAAGGCAGGTCTTTAGCCTTTTATTTTACTTGAAGAGGGGATTGTGCTTTTACTCTCTTCTTTTAAATGCACATCCACTGAGCCTGTTTTTCGTGAATTATAACTCTGCAAAATCAAAACATCATCGGTGTTTATGTTGTACAAATAAATGCTACAGCTATACTTACATTTTTTGTCGTTTTTCATAGCTGTCAATATAGGCCTACAATTAAGCTTACCTCATACATTCCTGCATGTTTCTATTCATATTCCTTTGCTTAAACAACATGTCACCTACACAATGCTACTAAAAAAAGAGCTAGATATTTGATTCATGCAAGGCATGGAACTGTTTATCGAAGTATTATAACATATTATCTGGACGGATTCCGCATGCCGGATATCCGGTGCATCCCTACTAAGAGAAATGAATACAAATATGGCGCACAAATGTGTGGAAAACAGTGTCAAAAATTCAAAAAGTGTGTGAACCAGCTTTCAATGATGTCCAATAAATCGTACTTATGAATAACTGCGCTAACTTCAGTAGCAGGACCACAACGCTGTAGCTTTCTCGTGAAATTTCCTGTGTATTTTATTTTCTAGCTTGCTCCCCGATACTGTGACTTTGCCGGCGTATTTCATTAAATATCTATGTACTTCGTGAGAGCATTGTCTCAATGTAAACATAGTCAACATTATTAAAAACGTTTAACACCACCAGCCATGACGCAGAAAAGAACATAAGCAACATTGCAAAACGTTGTTTTGTTATTCAGTCAACATTTTGCATGAACCTTTATACCATTCATACAGTAGAAGAACATTGGACAACTTAGAACAGAAAATAGAATAGACAAAGACTAACGCGGCAAGCTGTTTTTTGATTATTACTACTTCAATGACTTTCAACCACAGAGATAAATTGCCTTGTCCCGCAATAATCGTTTTACATGCCACAGTAAGTCGCGCAGACTAACTGACAACATTGAAGATGTAAGCTAAGACTGAAAACCCCCGTTATCGCAGCTAGAAGAGAGTATTTGATATTAAAATTCTTCAGCAAGATTATGTGTCGTACAGTTACATTCAAATTTAATACACACATCCAATGGCGATTTTAACATCCGAATTCCTATTTTGTGAGATACTTGCATATAATCTGCTAATTATGAATTGTCTCTGTAAAATGCAGCATGTGCTCTATGACATGCAAATTTTGAAATTTCCATAGTATTTTGCAATCGACTTTTTCAAGAATGTGTTTCGAGGACAACTTTATGCAGGAACTCTCTCTGCATTAAGAGAGATTAAGAGAGCATTAAGAGCAGCTATGTTGTCTTGTTGAGAAGGATAAAGCAATTCTTGCCAATTCGTGTGCGGAGAATCTTCTTCATGGCCTACATACAATCTTGCTATGACTTTTGTTTATCGGTGTGGGGTGCTTCCTGTCACATAACGGGAATTGAGAAACTCCAAAAGCTTACAATCAGAGTTGTGCTTGATCGCCCAAAACGTGAAAGCTCCAAACCTTTATTCAAAGAAATGCACATTATGCCCATGCGCACTCGAGTCGACTTTAGGCAGACTGTACTTGTGTATAAAGCCCTAAATCAGTTAGCACCAACTTATTTACAACGCAGGTTTTTACGCAAGGAACAAGAGAAAAAGACACGATCTGTAACACAAGGAGACCTGTGTATTCCCAAAGTTAGAACCAAACTAAGAAAGATGACGCTTGTGGTTCGAGGTGCAGAACTCTATAATTCCTGCAATCGTTGTGTCCGAGAGGCTGACAGTGTTTTGAAATTTAAGCGAAACTATATATGTGATTTCTTCAAAAACTTCTAATTGATGTTCATTCTCTTTTATCTACCTAATCATGTTTTTCTGTAGTAGTTTAGAGGACCATTGTAAATTAGCTATTGCTACCAGTGTCATCCTCTTAAAATAAAGATTTTATTATTATTATTATTATCAGCTCAATTCTTTTCGGAAAAGCTCTTCTCATATCATGTTACTTGCATGATTCATTATAAGTAGTAAGATTTATTTGTAAAATTGTTCCCCGATGTTGCTTACAACTTATCCGGTATGGAATTATTTCTAAAATTTTGCGACCATATCCTATTGACATCAATAATTGGAAAATATTCAATTGAAAAGCTAGAATAAGCTGAAATTGAAGCATTGTCTAGCAGTATTGTGAAGTGAATAAATTGGATTTCTTGAATATTCACTTCTCTACTTACCATTATTTTATTTCGTAAGACATTGACACACGAATAGAAGTCAGTAATAATCTTTATGGATTTCATGACTAAAAAGAAAGATAAAAATCGCAGGAAAACTCAGAAAATCTGAAAACTTCTATTTAGTGACAGTATTTTGCTTCGTTGCGGTAATTGAAAAAAGGTTTCTACACAGGTTAAAATTACTACCCTGAAGTAGTTACACATAAGCAAAACAGGAAGATGCAAAGGCACCATTTGCTACAACACGAATAAATAAGCGTTTTCATAAAACCTCCACACAAGATTTTACTAAACTAGAAATTGTCCGCCCAAGGGTAGAAATCAAGCCGCACGATGGCTGATAATTCAAGAGTTTAATCATTCTGGAGGTAATCTGATGGGTCACAAAAACATAGCAATTTTGAATCAATTCGGTGCACCCTTGCAGTTATAATTTAACAGACGGAAAATAGCTGCGCGTCTTGGTAGATTTGAAGTTAATAAGTTATATTAATATAATATAATTTATTGTTTAATATAAGTTATTTCCTTTCTAGCATTTGAATAATTCTATGATCTATACGTGCGTATCTAGAATATACCTAAAGACTCAGCATACTTTCTAAAGAATGTTGTGTTACGAATGAGTCTTATTCTGTAAAATTGTATCTTATTAAGGACGCGTTATTTAATTTTCAGCAACATGACGTCATTGCAAAATGATTTTGATGAGTCACCCGTATCCACTTGGGAATAAATTATTGCTTAATATTATCAGTGAAGTTCATTCTGAAATTTGGGAAATGTCCAATCTTGTTATAAGTAATGCTTCAGCAATAACAAAACTCCGTCAGTACATGTCAGCACCACACTATTCAAGTACTACATTTGAACACGCAAACATGACGAATTTGCATATCAAATTTGCCTATCAAAATCTACAGGAGTGTGCCTGTACAATGGCAAATCTAATTTCGGGGAAACAAGTAAAAATCAAAGTCAAAGCAATGGAGAGGAACGTATCAATAAGTAAAATATTTCTACAAAGCTAATAACATAACTAACAACGAATTTCAGCAAACACATTATGAAAACATTTTTACCTTCTGCCGTTTCTAGAAGTGATTGACCTGCAGCAGCAAAAGTGATAAGTAAAGTCACAATAAAACGGAGAAGAAAATGAATCGCACAAATTTTGGTCTCTAACTAGATGTGGAGAGGGAGAACGACATCTATTGGTCACTACGGTCATTGTAGGTCAACTGAAGGTAGTTGCATCACATGTAAAACGAGCAGGCATCATTTAAGAAAGTTTTGAGTACTGCAGCACTTACCAGCGAATGTCAGGATTAAACAAATTAACATGTCTTAGATCACTTAATAAAAACACTACTATCCCTGTTCAAGATATGTTGAATACACGAACACATTGAATTTTCTATTGTTATAAACCTTCCAAATCAACTTCTAAACACCTGACACTATTTTGACCTCAATAACCACACGAGGATGAAACTTCTGATTAATTTGCTGTTTGCAAGAGAAATGTCAAGCACACAGTTCTACGAGGGCAAGTAAATGGTAAGTACTATCAAGACTGCCGTCTTTGAAGCGGTCATACGGTCAAATCAGGCGAACAGAACATAATAGCTGAGCTAGGAAATTCATACAAAGCAATGATAATTGGGAATAGGTTAAGTGCTATCCAAAATTATGCCAACATTCAATGAATTTCAAATGGATTTAAATCAGATCTATTTATCATTTCTTGATTATTTTTCTTTCGGCATAATCTCATTACTGAAGTGCTACAGATTATATCTTTTTAAATCGGACCACTGCAATTTACAGATATTATCATCTTGTATCATTCGCTGTCTAATTTTCACTATTTCATTTTACAGAACCTAGGCGCATTTTCATGTATAAGCCGAGAATGTAATAGAGATTATCAAGTTAGAGCCTTTTGTACAACTACAAGTGCACAGCACATGTAGCATCAGGTTTCAAAGATGTTGCATTTGTTCACACTGCTATTGTAGGATCATTGATGCTTTGTCGTTGTAGTGAAGGAATATTTTGAAAAGGCTTCCGACATAGTGATCAGTTTATTAGGCCATTACATGATCAAGGAAGAAATCTTGAACTACGTGACCATTAGTTTAACATGTTTTGCTTGCTAATTTAATTGATGTAATTTTCAAAACTTATTTAATTGTTTATTAATTTTATATGAAACACAGGGATTGTTGTGCAAGCCACAGTCTTCGAAGACTTCAAGTCTTACGGAATTCAATGGAAAACAATGCGTACGAGAACAACATGTCTGGAGAGCAATTTATTAAATCCTTTGGTAATTAAGGCGGTATAAGGTGTGAAAAGACAATTTAATGCTTCATCAGTGGTCTCTGTGACAAAGTGGTTGAGTGCTTGACCTAGCGATCTTTTGGTCTAAGGAGCGAGTCCTGAAATTGTTGGAAGTCGGCAGGAAGAGCATCTGGACTAAAAGAATCACATGGCTCCAGTATAAGTCTGACGTAAAAAGCTTCAGGACATTTTGCAAAAGTAGTGATCTATGGTCATTGACATGATAAGCATTCGGTCCTGAAAACAATTTGATTTCATGTATTGCAAGCCGAGTGACGCCAGGCATTCTTCAGTGCAGATATTCAATTTCAGATTCTGAAGTCAGAGATATCAGCTTGTCTCTTTCCCATTTTAGACACTGTTGCAGTTGTCTATAACAAAATATTGTAGAATTCCATCGTCATCGTGAAATTTTTGCATGCAAAACACTATAGGCAACATGAAGGCAACTCCCTTGATTTCAAATTGAATAGTTAAGTGAAATGACCAGAGAATATCAGCGCTTGCTGCATATATTCGCATATATTAGACCATTTTGAGAATGACGCTCGTAAATGCTCACTTCAGTTTAGAATATTGGCATTTAGTTCGACTCCCACGACGACACTTAACTTACACCGACTACACTGCTAGGCCACACTATGGTGGCCACTTTCAAGTAGGACCTGTGAGCCGCAATTTGATCTATAGTAATACACTGCAAGATTACTGATTTCTGTGATCTAGTTTTGATTTTGAAGTTTAGCGAGACTATGTGACGAGTACCTAATCAAATCTTCTAAATTTAAGGTGTAATATAAAACAAAGCCACTTGTCGATAATATGGACCATGGATAATATAATGCAGAGTCCATCAATCTGACTTAATAGCGATTTGTGTTGATCGATACCTGACGAGCCCATGTAGGGAGAAACGCAGTGTCTACGGCTGCCAAGGTGTTTTTGTGCTTAAATCCTTCTATTCTATGCCCAAGTGAACAGGTACTGTACAATCTTAATGATCATCAGCCGCACAGAAAGGCCAGGGAACCTGTTGTAAAATCCTTCAGCTTGTTCAGCATTCTAGATGTTTTATGCTCGTTTTGGCTATTCCGAGTAGTACTGAAAAGCACCTATAGTGCGAAATACAGCGTCTACAGGTGCCAAAAAATTGCTGTGCTTAAATTGTTCAGTCTGAGGATATCTTACTGCATTCATTTTTAGTGCGACTGAATAGTAATTTCTCTTACTCCTGAAATACAAGTAGGCTACCATGGATTCGTGACAATTCCCAAATTTAAGATGCAATTTATGATTAATGAAGACAGTATTCAACTGTTGCTTGGATTAAATGGAGTTAGCAGAAGATATTGTAATCCAAAGACAGTAGAACTTGGCAGCATTTAGCGAATTAATTGATTAATGTGTATTAATAAATGTGCGAAGGAAATCAGTTAGCTGAACAATAATTCTGTAAACAGCCAACAAAAGACTATTCTCTGTAATTGGAAAATCGGTGAGATACTCGGAGACTCGTTATAGTATCTGGGTCTAAAATGCAGCCAAGATCAAGTAAACACAGAAGAAGTTGACGACTCGCTTGCGGTAGATGAGTGTATTGTACAATAGGTTCAGCAGTTCTGCTATCTTGGAGACATGCTTGACAGGGATGCTGGTGTCGAGAGAGTCGTGAGAAATCGCATTGCGACTACGTGGTCAAAATGAAGGGAACTTGTCAATCTCCTAACGAACAGATGACTCCCATTGAAATGCCGAGGACAAGTCCACCAGTCATGCTTAAGATATGTTCTCCTATATGGTTCGGAAACACTGCCTCTGACAAACAAATTGATGAACACCTTGAGAACATGTGACCTAACGATGCTCCGCTTCATAGCAGGTGTAAGATGAAGAGACAGGATCCCATATGATGAAGACTTAAAACGGTATGGTCTGAGGGACTTAGAGGTGACGATCCGTAAAAGTAGGCTGCGGTGGTTTGGACATGTGCAGAGAGCGGACAATATCGCGAGAAGTTGAAGAGATGGAAGTAGGCGGTCGCCGACCAACAGGAAAACTAGAGACTCTCTCAAGAAGCTCAAAATCAATGCAGATCTTGCCTTGGACCGAAGCAGCTAGAGACGAGCCATCAACCGTCCAACTCCGTCAGGGAACTCAAGGACGCTAAACGAGGAGTGAGTGAGGAGACTTTTTGTAATAACTATACTGTGTGAGACTCAATTTCTAAAGGTGATATTAAGTTTCGAAATTGCCAACAGGTTAATGCATCAAATCGTTCACTTTCAAGTATCACACGTGGCCACAGGTTGCTCAAGCTTGGACAATAACACTTACCCGCGTAATGTTGACATGGACTCGGTCTGATTCGCCATGATGTCTGCAAATACATCGCGCTGCACCATCTCCGTTTTGCCATAACTCAGAGGCATTCGTGACCTCGCGTAAGATCTCTCCACCGCCTCTTCGTCTCTCTCACTTGCATGGCGCCGTTTGGAGAAGGAAGAAGCTTGATTGTAATCAGAATTTCTGACTGTTCCACCTCCGAATTCATATGCGCCACTGGTGTAGCTCCAGTTACCTCTTTGAGCTCCCACAGAAGAGCTGCGAGACTCTCTCGTTGAAGCCATTTCAGACTTTGAAGTGACAGTTCGCGATCGGGAAACTGGAGTCACTTCCTGACTGACGATACGGCCTTGGTTATCAGTAACAGAATATTCTTCCCATGACTCCGATATTGTTACTTCTGGAGAGTCTACTCGTGATTCTGAACGCGACTCGATATGTATTTCCGTCTCCTCACCTAAAGCATTAACTGCAGCAGTACTGACGTTCTTGTCCATTGTGAAAACCTGAAAATTATTTCATTTCAAAGGTAATATGAAAATGTAACGAAATATATTGGCATAATACGCGATGGTTTATCGATTTTCCTCCTGAGGAAGAATACAGGAGCAACGCTCGAAATGTACAGGGTTTGAGCATATTTTTGGCTTTCCTTTTTTTAACATGATACCAATAAAGCATTGAAGGAGAGATGACTTTTTGTCATTACACAGTTAGAAATGATAAAAATCACAGACCCAATGTCATTCAGCGCTCATTGTAGAATATTCAGTAGAAATTCAGAACACTACTGACAAAGCAATAACAGTAGCTATAGATATGCCCAATTTCATAACAGAGTAAAAATAAATCTTACTTGATCGGTGGCTACTCCAGCTTCGTAAAGTCGTGGCGGTTCGGTACCAACACCTCTTTCCCTTTCTCTGCGGCCCCTTTCCGTTCCTACGGCGATGCTGAATTGGCTAACTTTCTCTGTATTCGATGAGAAATGAGCAGTCGCTTTCTCTTCGGCAATGACAATGGGGTCGGTGATTGTGCTCTGTTCTCTTGTTCTCAGATTTTCTGTCTGAGTGCCTAAGGTGAAGGCAACCCTATGTTCTGGCTCCGTCATGAGAGCCACTGATAGCGTCTCAAATTGAGCTGTATTGGTACCAGCATCGTATCGGAATGTGCGGTCAGTGAAAGTCATTTTGTTGGATGTTATGGGACGTGTGTCAACACCTATAGAATACATTTGAACGAATGGTTTGACAATTACATCGACGCTGCAGTCTCCCACGGCCACAGACTTGCGGGAAATCAATTCTGTGACCAAACCGAAGTCAGACGACTCGGGATAGACCTGAACCGCTTGACTTCTCACGTTTTTGGCCAGCAAACGAATGATGAGGTTCTTGAATTCAACACTGTTAAATTGATATGCACTTCGGAGGCATTGGATGATCGAACGACGTTCACGAGATGAGGCAATCTGAAGAGAAAAAATAACTTATTTATCACTCACATATCATTCTCTACGCACTTATGTTGTATATATAAGCGTATATTTAGATAAAAATCCTTGAAAATCATAACATTAATCTAAAGAATTGGCAACTAAAAGCACAAAATTACGAAGTCAATACATGACAATTTACCTAAAATTTGAAACCTGAGAATTATACATATGACGCATAGATGGCACAAACGACTGCTGCAGTCTAAATGTTGCTGAGAAACGATGCCTCAGACATCCACTGGGGAAGACGTTCAGGAATCAGCGAGTGCAAAATATGATCTTCAAAATAAAGAGCTTTTGTGAACAACTCTAGGCATTGCCTTCATTGAGTATCATAAAAACCAGGTGGGCAGTTTCCTTTACAATGTTTGTCACAAATATGATAACGACTTGCAAACATATATATTTTCTTCCTATCTCTACAAAGAAGGCCGTCGTAGTATATTGGACAACCATAGCTGAGAGTTGAAAGTAAAACTGACTGATAAATCTTAATTAGTTCACTTTTTGTTAAAAACAACTTTCAAAACACGAAGTAAGCATAGCAGGTTGCTTGATTTTTTCAATCGCGATTGTGAAGACAACCTCAACCATCACGAAAGAAATCAATCCACTTGGCAGGTAGTCAAGGCTGTCGATGATTAATATTTTTAAAAAATCGATTTCTTCGAAAAAAAATCGATTGATTGATGAAAATTCTACCATAATTTGGTAGGTCTATGTACCTATTGTAAAATATTTGTCTTACAAATAGTTCTCAATTGTTGAGTTAACTGCCTAAAATATACTAAAGTCATAAAGACTGAGATAAAGGATAAGCTACAAATGTTGTCAGAAATCTGAAAGTGGAGATCAGTCTGATTATAAATTAAATGGAATCGGACAAAAAATTCAGTAACACACGAAATGGAAAAAAAACTTTGGCGTCTGATGTTCAAAGCATGAACAACATTGATCTATAAATGCGGAAAAACGGGAATTTCTGAAAGATACCCTTGATTAGGTCACTGCGCTCATGCTTCATCTCCGATTCTTTCTTTGATAAGGGTATCACAATCATCTTGCGATAAACTTATCACCAACTATTACACGCTTGAGATATTGATGAGATCGGATGCCTGACCATTCAAGTCAAAGACATTCCTTTACTCATTCACAAGATGCAATGTAACTTAAGTGCATATTTCCACCTCCATCCATTCTCTTGTCCGTAGCACATATAACGCTTTCATCGTGCAATGTCAAGTCGGTCATGACACATCGCTACATAGAAGACAAAAGATCCTGACATTACGGTTGCCAATCATTGTGACACTCAAGCACGAAAAATGATCCGAGAAACGAAACATCATCGAATTATATGACCGCCTTCTTAGCTTTCTGATCACTTTAAAGTCCAAACTATCAATCAATGAATGAAATGGACCACAGCCAAGAAGATGGCATGCATTGATTTGTTACATGCAGGAACAGAATTCAAGTGAGAATTAGTTGTACCATAGAGGGGCATTCAATATCTACGCCATGCATTCATAGCGGCACAAGATTAATGCATTATTATTTGTAAATGTTTGGCAAATCTCTGCAGACATTTGAGAGGGAAAGTTCTTTTTAAACATCTTTATTCATGCCTGCAGTGAACAAAACAAGCAGCATTCCATCTCACTGACTCTTCATCATTGCGTCAATGAATCGTGACCGTAAAAAGAAGAAGCATACAGCATATTTATTGTGGACAACTAGTCATCAAAGTTTAAAGAGTACAAGAAAAAGTTCTTGAAAAATTGGCAAGTAATGTACATGGATGCTTGACAGAAAGAGCCTAGTGTCTTCAATGCTCTTCCATGGATGATAATTCCTCCATAGTAATTATCAGGTATTTCAAAATCAATAACATTGCTGAATTACAGATAAAATCACAGAGTCGATTGTAGAATCTTTTTGGTGCAAACCAGAAAAACTTGTTGAAATCACTTGTAGGAGATAATGTAGAGCCATCATGCATGAAATGGTAACTCAATTCCATAATCTGAGGTCTTGAACTTTAACTATTTTCTTTCAAGCGGTCTTCAACCTTAGTTAACGGAAAATTTCCGTTTATGTACAAGCATAGAACAGCTTTCAAGTAAATCTTACTCCTTGTGAAGATATTAGTTATACGGCATCTCCAGCAGAAGTTATCTCAAAATAATAAGTCTTGAACTAGACCGGCTGTCAAAGAGTCCTGCTGGTGCCATCACAGCTCTCTTTTGTCCGCTCTGCTGATCGGAAATATAGATTTCCGATCTCTGTGAATGTACCTGTTTTGTTATGTGATCTATCATCAGCATGCTACTGTTTTTAGACAAAACCGCGCAGTTGCAGGTAATAAATCTGCTTGAAGGAGAAAATGACAGGTTTTTTTTGTCATTCTGATTATCTGGCTGACGGGATATGAATAGTCTCGATGGGAAATATGTTTCTCAATGGAAACGTGGTTTCAAAAGTCTTCTGTTATGATGATTGATCGACTAGAATATCAGGAGAAAACAAGTTTTTTAGGAAATTCGGTGATAATTGAATATATAGCATTTAGAAATTAATTTCATAGTTCGTCCGTACGGGAGGTTAGTCATAACTGTGTGAAAAAAACAATCGCTCCCTTTGTTTGACGTAAATCTATTTTAGATTATTTTTTTCAAGAAATCACCCGACGCGTTTCGTCAATCCGACAGTCTCAAGGGCTTAGTATGAGCCCTTACATGATCTGCAATGAATCATGTGTGTAAAAAATTTTTTTCACACAATTTAGAAATCATATTTTCCAAAACAGAAGTCGTCACAATCTCATGCTAAAAGATTAATGACAAAAATCATGAATAAATATATGAGACTGAGACAACAATGCATCGGTTTCCGCGTGCTTAACGCTTCCACCTGTCGTCAAAAAGTTTGCTTAACAAAAAGTCAAGTTAGTATGCTGAAAGAGTATTTATTTGCAAAGAATGTCACACACTGAAATCTGTGAAATCACTAGAAACAATGTATCAACCAGCCCCAAGATGCTGATAATTTGTACCTGCAACCTTCTAACTTTTATAGCATTTTTCGGCTTTGAATTCTTTGTTTCAAGAATATAGCACGCTTGTAATATAGAAGACACGGCACCTGTCAATAAAGCGATGCCTGTATTTTGTCCACCATAACACGACATGTGGGCACTCCAGGCGTAAAAGTTATTAGGCAGCGTTTCTCAAATATTATTTGTATATTTGTAATAGGGTTCGGTGATTTAAATCGATCGGAAAATGAAGAATTGGAAATCTTCATCTAGATTTGTTTATTTTGAATAAGGACAGCGATACTTATGGGTTATCTTACACAGATTTTCATAATAATCTGGATTCTGTTAAAACTTATTAACCGCTTCAAGAAATGGATAGATAAAGATACTTGAAAATTTATATCTTAATCGGAGAAATCATTGATGAGCAAGAATCGATTAATTGCAAGTACACGTATCTCTTGAAACACTTTCCTCTACGTACTAATCCTAAGCATTTATTGATGAAAGGCGGTTGCACATCAAACAATCACTTGCAGGTTACACAATATTTCTTCGTTTGATCTGTGAACTGTGTTTGGTTAAAAAAGAAAGTCTCGTATTGGTTGAGAATGCGAGCTTGTCGACATCGTTATCGTGCTGCTTGAGAAATTGAAGATTTTAGAATTATTTGAAATTTTAAACTCAGGAAAATTTTCAAAACTCGCTGCACGTCAACTTTCAATGACACGTGTGGGCTTTCTTTTTTTCCATTATTAGTTCGCATTGCGTTACCTCATCCACACCATCTTCACTCTAGTTAGCGAATCGTCAGACAGGGATTCTAAATTCTCACGCCATTTTGTGATCACCGAAAAAAATGGTGGCAAAATCCATTCATCTGTGAAAAGCAGAAATTCTTCGGGTTTCTACAAGCACAGAAAAATGTAACTTTTGATAGATCAGTGGCATTAATCTCGTGGTTTGAATCGTCAATATTTCAAAGATAAAAGACATTTGTTAAATTTGTTAATTAATAGGGAGCAGAAGTTCCGTCTTTCATCAACCCTGGGAAGAAATAGAAAGCTACAAACAATTCCTCTTTCTAGGACTATTTCATCTTCAAGTGATAATTGTATCTTGCCTGAAATTGGGCTTGAAGTTTGCAGATGCAAATTTAGATATTTCTATGTGATGCAGTTTTCACCCTCGACATTAACTGTGACAGTCGAAATATTGGGGCAATACATAAAAAATAACACGCAGCTTTTGGCTTTTTCATCTTTCAAATCAACTGCTAATCGATTGACGAAGTTGGAGACGGTGTACGTTTTGTACTTAATATCATTAGTTGCAGGATATGCGATTATGGTATCACAGAACAATGCCCTATTTATCACACTTGTATCTTTCCTGTCTCTTGTCTTAGTTGCTGCGCTTGAATAAAGCATATGAGGCGATGATAAACAAAATTTACGAGGCAACTAAGTTAGACAATTGCACTGAAATTTCATCGATATCTCAAAGCTGTTGCAGGTGTGACATCACGTGGTATTAATGAGTGCGCAGATGCGACTTCATCATGTGCCAACTTAAGAACATGATCAGATCAAAACAATTAAAAAAAGTTTGAAGATTTTCATTTGATCAATCTTTTAAGATTTGAGATCATTCCACCTCACAGCAATATTTACAGCATCTAGAAATTTATTCGTCTCGCAACAATTGAGTACAAACACTTGCAAGCACAGATCTTGGAGGATTCGATGTCACTAAAGATATCGAAAGATGGGCGATGCTGTGTCTAAAACCAGATCGACCTTGACCTTGAACAGGATTGAACTGTCATCGAGATTTCGAGGTCAAGAGAACTTTTGTGGAAAAATCAGAAACGTAGGATCCTGATAGGATTAGTTTTAGCTTTGAAATTTATGACAACAGATCGATGTACCAGAATGACGCAGGATCTGAATGAGACAGTTTCCATCAAGAGGGAACAGGCAGGTCATGAAAAGTAAGGCAGGCACATGAATAAACATCAAGCTTTTCAAACATGAAACTTTTCACCAAGCGACCGAACTGTATTTACTAGATGCAGCTTTGAGCCACGGCCCACGAAACATCGCAAGATGAATTGGCTGTCGATGAGCTGCTGGTTCCGCTAACTGAATAGGACGGTTTTACTGAAATGATGCTGAGCAAAACCCTAGCAATCAAAGAAATTGTTGGCATGGAGTGCTCCGGCAAGGAGATGGTTATTCATACACCACCGGGGTTCCGCATTCACACAATATGAATAACATAATCTCGGGAATTAGCCGATGATCCCATCTCACACCTTGCCTCAGAAGAGAAGTTATCTCCAAAAGGATACTTGACCATGACATAACCAGATGTCACACAGGGATAAAAGATTTGAGGGTTGTGTTTACTGTCCCAACAGCTTACAATTCGGTTGCCGTGAAACCAGGCAAACTGAACCTATTAAAGCTACAGAGATAAGTCGAAAGAATAAGACATCAAGTTGCTAGCTCTGGTGGTGAAGGCGGATTGGTCTTCTGCCTTGATGCGTAGTTGCATGTCAAGACTGACAATCGAATCCATCGAATTATTTTACCGAAGTTTCGTCGAATTCATGGACCGATAAGACGCAATGCTGAGGTACACTTTCACTAATATATTGTCGATTTTTCATAATGCTTTTTGCTTGCTTTAACTTCACCTTTCAAACAGGATGCAAAAAGAACCGGAGGAAATTAGCTGAACATGCTAATTGAGTATCTCCTTTCAAAAAAACTTTGATTCTACGAGTTCTGGTAGATGTTAGTTTAAAGGAAAGATGGTAGAAGAGATCAAATCAGTGTTTTATTTATAGAAACAAGTTGACTTTGAGATGCTTTGATCTAATTATTACTAAATTGTTGCGGAGACGGTCCTTTTTGGGAGGGACCTGTTCGCACGCCTCTTGAAAGTATCAAGTACATCACATGTACCACAAAAATCTGTGACCCACTACTTGTAAGCCTTGAGTAAAATTCCAAGTCGATCTAACCTGTATCAAAGATGACGACATACTCGTACTCATTGACAAGAAGTCAATAGATAGATAGATTGACAAAAAGTATACAGATGCATACTCTCAGCTCAACTTAAGGCTCAAGCAAATTTTCCGTGCCTATGAATTGTCACGTTCAGTTGATGTATGGACTTCGTGTGAGCAGGAACTGCAAAAGAATGTTTATTGCCATCAATAGAGAAAATTAACTATCTCATCAGACCGGCCGGAATGCTTGGCAATTATGTACGCTGTGACTCTTGAGCTGACGGATCGTAAAGATCAACTGTTCTGTGCAGAAGCCTACGCGGATGATAACATTGTTGGAAGTGCATTGAACCATTGAGTATCCGTTCAGGAACGTTCTGCAAATGCGCCGATATCCGAAAGAGTCGTTAGTAAGACTTGCTGAAGATGTGGGTTAGCTACGCAATTAAAAAGTGAATAAGGCATTTGAGGATAAGGAACTTAAAAGAGCTCTCTGGCTTATCCAGACGATTTCAGGTCCAATAGATCTTGGAAGCGATATTCCACGCCATCACCTCATCCAAGTGGAGTTCATCCGACTCTATTCGAAAAACTCTTGAGAGGTGGCACTTTAACATGTTCTTCCGATTGCGGTGCTTCAGAGTGATAAGTTGACCGCATTGTTTTAGTCAAATGTCTGATTGAAAGCTGCAGCAGATTGAAAGCTTTCTATTCATCAGACTACGCACCGACTAAATAAGGTAGCTCTGATATAAAATAGGTGAAAAATTAAAAAGATCAATGATGCATATCATCCACTGTCGTCTGGCTTTCTGACAGAAATAGCTAAGCATTCAGGAGAACGCATCGCGCATGCTTTACTGATCACGAGCTAAAACACATGACAAACACGTGAATCAATTTTCAATGTTGAACTCGGATTTCGATTTTTTACAGAATTTTCACCCTAAGCACAGCTACCAGTGATGAATGAATCACCCGACAAAAAATTGGATTGTTTTAAATTATCAAGAGCAAAATAGCAGATCTTCTCAATTAATTAAGTTGTCACCCATCAGAAACCTGTTCACACGCCTCTTGAAAGCATCAAGATTGCATATTGGTCAGGGAAAGTGATCTGGGGAAGCTGATTCCAAAGCTGTGTCGTGCACACAAAATGGCTTTTCAAGTGACTCACAGCGCGTGTGCGATCTATGCTCACATGATGGCATGTGAGTGCATTAGCTCTGCGAGTCTGCGTGTGCACCAGGAGAAAATCCTAGGCTTGGGTGCGAAGTCATTTTCAATTTTATCAATGACATGAATAAAACTACAGTGCCTCACTATCACCTTTTTATGGCGGCTGTCGGCTATCATTGCATTGGTGGAAGATAAGGCGCGCGGGTAAAATGTATTTTTTCGATGACTTGCAAATTGATATTGAAATTTCTTCATGATAAAATGAGCATAAAGGACTCATTGTAAATAAAAATAGCTTCCGTGAGTGCTGCTTCGTAGGCCCACTCTGACTGACAGCATGTGAAGTACATGTCTGCCTCATTCTTGCGCTTCATAAAAGAGTTTCAAATAAACTTCATCTGATATTATTGAAAATTTATTGACTGAAATGATAAGCTAGCACGATGTTCATCAACATTTCGCCATATTAAAATGCATCTGCGAGTATCTGCACCGATTTCAGAGCAAAATCATGGCACAACTTCGAAGCCCAGAGTTTCAACTAGATATTGCTCAATAACTAAGCACACCTATAACTCCTCACATCAATAGGTTCCGATCACTAATTGAAATGTTAAAGCATCAGAAGACATGTAAAGCAATCCTTCTACACTATTATGTGCAATAGTAGTCAAAAGCTTACGATCGCCTATAATTATCAGGTTTTATTCATATCGATGTCGAGACGAATGCAAGCGATGCAGGAAGCAACAGGTAAAACTGTCTCCGTAAAGATTATGATAATTCAATCGGATGAAAGCTGGTATTAAAAATCGTTAATTGCCCTGTTAAAATTACTCCATGAAACAAACAAACGATGTGATGCATGTAGATAATAATAAATTATCTCAATTAAACGGTAATTCATTAATAAGATCAAAGCGTGAAAATCAATCATTAATTAGATCACCGGTTAAATCCCGCTCCTGTATGCGAGTGCTCAGCGGTAGCTCTTGGATTCATACAAACAAGAGATTCACCGATTCGAATATTATAGAATTAAATCACTGTATTGACTTAGGCTCTAGTAGAACGGCATTGTTGAAAAGCAACATGATCATTCCACATCTTTGGCGGCAGAATTCTGGCCAAAATGGGTCACTGACCAGAACTATAAATGAAAATTCAAAAATGGATATCAGATTTTGCAAAAAATTCTGGCCACGAATATATCTGGCGGCTAATAAAAGCATATATGTGAAATTTAAATCTACGGGCTTCTATACGGTAACGGACATACAGTTTTAAGCTGCCAGTCTCTGAAGATGGCTTCACATGTCACATCATATACGGATATCGATCGCCTCATTTACGAGAGATGAAAATAATTTTGTTCATGTAGACATTGTGTATGGGTTGTGGATTAATATATCTCTGGAATTCCTGTTCAAAATTCATTGTATCTGCATCTTATACTGATGACAGTCAAAATATGCGTGGAAATGTGAGACATGAGCGTTAAAATCAGTTATAGGTCCAATGGTAAGGTCACAAACTCTAGTATAAAACATTTAGCCAGTCCAAATCACACTTTTCAAGCCACAAACACATCGGCCAACCAACTGCACTGCCGTGATTAGTGAAGCCGACTACTGAACGGACTATCCGCCAAATACAGCAAACTAAACCGGCGTTGCCACACACATTGCCACATTTTCTGATGATTTTGAGCTCACTTTGGTGATATGACCTCACAGATTGCACTCCTAATTGAATGACCTATGTAAGCTTCATGATACATAAAACACATCACCACAATCAATTCTCATAGATTTTCATATATATTCATAGAACTCCCACTGAAATTATGTTCGAATTATTGGATGATAAGCTCCATAATCGGCTGAAGTAAAAGAAACAGCAAACTGTTGACACTATGCGAACCCTCAATGTAGACAACTCGAGCAGAAATCTCTTCATTCGCACACTACTAGGACTGTTTGAAGAGATTTGTTCCTTCAACGTCAGTGAGTACACGAATTACATAATTCGCGTGTTTGCAGTCATTGTTGATTCGAGAGGATTGAATGTCGCTTCAATCAATTGGCATTGAAGATTATGGAGTTATTTTTGAATGACCCTGACACAATGACGTACTCTGACATAGTGATATTTCTGCACTCGTTGCAGTCAATCGATTGAAAGCTATTTAGGATATTGTAGCAGTGCAGTTGTCAACGAACCGCAAAATGCAATTATCATGTTACAAAACTATTATTTCAACACGAACAGTTATCATAACCAAATCCAGCACGGTACACGCGTTCTATAAAAGCGCATTGATTTGGTGAGAATTGGTCACACCTTGTAGTTTCAATTGTGTTCACTTGTGCTACTATTTATACTAAGAGACATTCAATGGGATGGATGTCGTTATCTCGTTTCACTTAAAGTTAAATTTCATGAATATTTCTTACACCTCAGTTCCATTCAATCAATATCTAGAGACATCGACAAAGTAAATGAGAGAGAATTCACATGTCATAATGAGATAAATTGGAAGGAAAGCCAGATGACATTAAGATATTACAACAGTAAGCAAGTGCATAATGCAATAAGGTATAAGCGCTTGCAGACGGCGTCAAACAAGTTGACGAAGTCATGAAGAAAAAATGAAGCTTTTACGTCACTACTCCCAATACTTGGGGCTTGGACGTTGCTGACATAGACTTATGGAGCGTCGTAGTACTTTAAGTCCGGATGCCCCTCCTGCCGACTTCCCATGACACCTTCGGGGCTCGACCTCTGGACCAAAAGATCGCTAGGCCAAGTATTTAACCACTGTGCCACGGAGAGCACTAACAAACCAAATGTCATAATGAGATAAATTGGAAGGAAAGTCAAGTGACATTAATATATTACAACAGTGAGCAAGTGCATAATGCAATAAGGTCTACGCGCTTATTAACGGCGTCACACAAGCTGACGAAGTCATAAGGAAAAAATGAATGCACTTAATACACGGCTGCCAAAAACATGACGAGTGAAACAAAGAGTGTGTTATGACAAACATGCGCAATTTCAGCGAAAGATTCTTGAAAGTTTAGTACGAGATAGGACATTCGAATCTTCGATGATTATTTAAAGAATGAGGGCATCGATCTGAATTATTTAATAGCTTTCTTGTTCACATGACCGCGAATAAAAAAGGATCGGAAAGTCTTCAAGAACCGTATTGTAGCTTGATGATAATTTAATTAAAACCATATGGTTAAAAGAACTATTTTAGAATGAATACCATTGATCAACTTAACTTTTCTTTCAGCTCATTTTATGTACACTCCATTTATGAGTCTATTGTCTTTCTATGTCTAAATTAATAATATGACTGACAATATTAAAGGTAACGTTGAGAAGACGCAGTATGTTTTTGACAACAAACTGCGATGTAAGGCAAGAAATGATAAATGACGCATTGATATACATGCAACTTCTGCGCATTTACTAACAGAGGAAACCACATTTCTGATTGTGCAAGTATCAGGTGTAGTGGATCAATAATCTTTTGACACACAACCTGTTTCCATACGAGTGTCTGTCATGTGTTTTTAACCTATGGAAAATACAATAAAAACATCTGGGAAACTCTTCTATGTTCTAACTGATTTCAGTCTTTTCTTGTACAAGATCATTGATAAATGCATCACTGCTTGACCAGCAACGTATGTCATAAACGGCACACGGTTTTTCTTCATAGAAACTATTCCTTAGCTTACAACAGACTTATGAAGGATGCAGCAACGGTCCGATGCGCGTCAGAGTATCGGCCAGTACCAAATATTGCTCTACAGTTTCTCTTGACAAGATAATTTGATCGAGTATTGAATTATTACGAGATACATTATTGACACATTCTATAGATAGTAAGATTTCTGAAAGTATCCGCGACAAAGATCATTTACGTCTCTACAATAATTTCAGTAAATTCCGAATTTTTCGCTCAAAAAGTTCTAATTGTGCGAAATGATTTATCTCCATGCATTTATCGGATTCCAAATGAAAGAGAGATACCGTAATCAGATAGAAATTAGAACTAGCGGATGGTAAAAGATGGGCCTTGATTTTACTTGAAATACATTTCCTGAGCGACTACTTTTTAGTCTTCAATGATAACTGACTGCACACACATGTACTTCTGCACTTCCCCTTCACATCGGTGAAGTATGAAATAACTTGAATACGATTTGAATCGATATTGTCAGACAGCCGCAATTCCGCAATAAACATTATTCAATGACTAATTAGTTGAACATTTGCAACTATCTCATCAATTTCGTTCATCATTGAACAAAAGTGGTGAATAAAGTACGAGTAAATGTGCACTCTTAATCGCGCAAAACTGTCCAAAAACGAATTGTCCTGTGACTGCATGGGCTTTTGATTATTAGCGAGTGAAATGTGAAAACTTTGATGATCTAAGAATTTTGGTTTTGCTAATCCACGGCACCTGTACAGTAAAGTGATAGAATCATTTCTCAAGCGCATACTATCAAAGATCTCGGAATATTCATTTCAGATCAGCTCAACTGCAGTGACCATGTGGTGCATATTGTCTCAAAAGCTAACCGAATTCTTGGACTTGTGAAGAAAGTTTTCTTGACGCGTAATCCGTGCGCTTTATTAACGGTCTACAAGTATTTTGTGAGGCCCATATGTGAATTTGGAAATGTCGTGTGGAGCCCAAGCAGTGACTCTCTAATAGACCGCATTGAGAAAGTTCAAAAAGGTTTACTCTCTCTTTCCGCAATTAACTGGACTAGATTATCGCTCTAAATTGAAGAATCTTAATATATTAAGTTTAGCAGCAAGGCGGCTTCGTTACCGTCTCATCTTTCTGTATAAAATGTTCAGTGGAACTGTAGATCTCCCAGTGAGCGGCTTCTTCATTCTGTCAACTCGAGCACATGAATGTGATTCACAGAAGCTACTGATGCCCATTAGTAAGCATAAATTCCGCAGCAGTTTCTTCACGTCGAGCATATTGAAACACTGGAACTGTCTATATCCAGCTGAGAGAAATGCAAGCACTTTGTATGAATTCAAGGGTTATGTGAACTCTTACTTTTAACGGGCGAACATAGGGTGAACTTTATGTCCGAAACCATGCGAACCACTATAATTTCTTGTCTGTTGATTGTTACTTCGTCTATTTGTTTACACACTTTGGATATTGTTCCAATATTTGTCTCTCTCTTTCTGTGTTCAAATATGTTCTATTGTGCTAATTTTTAATTCGACAACTATATCAATTATTATTATCATTATTAAGAACAGAAGTTCTTGTTGGAACTTCTTGTAGCCGCGGGAACTATTCGAACACGATGCATTTCACAAGAAAGGAAAGATGTTGGAAATTGATTTCCATCTGTAAGTTGAAACAGAGGATTTTAGTGATGATAGAGCAGTAAGAAAGCATACTCATGGCATTAGTTATCACCATGGATGTGCTGAGTTTTTACTGACTACCCATGGAAGATACTGCTATCCCTTTGAACATGGAGACAACAAGACAACTTTAATTTATAATTAGGTAATGAATGGAGATTATCATTGGAATAAATGCTCCGACAGTCAGCGCACTGTACATCATAATTGTATAAGACTTGCACGAAGGTGATGGACGTCATTACTGCCTCATGTGGGTTCATGCCGAGGATGGCACATGATAGCAAAATAATGGCAATTCTAGTTGATCATTCCCTTTTCTAAGTATTGAGTGCATTCTTACGATGGATAGACGATGATTACTTGAACAAATATGTTCTTTTGAAGTTTCAGTGACAGACTGGTTGCTTCGTGTATATGATTGACATGCATTATGACACACTTTAAATCGAAATTTGCGCTATCCCTGTTACCTAATCTCAATATACATGAATGTATAAAGCACAGTGTTCAAATGCCATTCTAACTTGCATTCGAATTTTGCTTCGATGAATTCCACTCGGGAAGATTGGGCATTGGTTGAACTGTATGTGACAAAAAAAGTAGCTTTTTTGATCAGATGATATGTGAACCATGTGAAGAATTGTGATATATTTTCATGCTGACTATGGTTCACTTTTTACTTCGAATTCCCGATTTCTGATTAATTAGAGGATGTGATCTGTTCCAGCTAGAGTCTAGTTCATATGTAAATCGCAGGCTGCTGTAAAATTATGGTGAAAATATCTTTCAATTGGATTATTATGCCGCCTAATTGAGGTAGGATATTATAGCAACACCAAGTTCACGATTACCTGATAGCGCAGACATCCATCTCCTTCAATTTAATAGTCCTTGTGTTGTCGACTATAACCTGTCAATTTTTGTCGAAGTTGAGTTCACCCTCTTTCACAATATTAAAAAAGTTAATCGATAGATCATTTTATTTCTTAATTTGTATACGCTCGCGCATGCATTTACGTGGGTTAGTTATCATACATGTTGGAGCATTAATTTTCATTTCGAAAAAATCAGTTTATTTCAAGGATCTTAAGTCAACCTGAACGTTGTCAAACAAATTAATTCTACTCACGTCTATCCAAAGAGATACAATATCTGTTGCGGTGATTGTTTTATTTACTTCAAATGACAAAATGTTTTGAAAACCCTACTTGGTCAATGAAAAGAAAGCAAGCTAGCATCAACAGAAATTTCATCTTCCACATTGTTGGGAACTGGAAGAGGTTGGAGACGGTCCAGCTTCTTTGTGCGCGGACCATCGGGGGCACACTGAAGAGCGCGTTCAGAGAGGCAGTGTTGGAGGAAGCGGGTCTCTGCCGTTTAACGGTGGTGACTTAGGGGTTGTGGGTTGGGGATTGGGAAAGGTGTCTGAGGGCCCGAAGGATGGATCCCTGAAGGTGGTGCCTTACGCCTGAAGCGACGCCGTGAATGTAGGTCACAGCCGAGGGAGTGGTCCCGGAGGGAGTGGTGCGAGTCCCTACTGTATTGGGGGAGGCTCCAACAAGGGAATGGGAGGGAGTCGAGTGGTAGGTCAGTGGAGAGAAGGGGATGCGGGTCTGCGGGTGGGGGAGAAGGCACTGGAGAGGCTGAGAGCGATGGGCGTGTGGACCTTAAGGTGTACACGGATGGATCGGTGTAGGAGGGGTTGGGAAAAGGTGAGGTGACGACGGTGATTACCCGTGGGGACCCACCTTCGCCTGATAAGGTGGACGTCAGGTCGTGCGCTGCTGGAGTGGTGGCGTCCTCCTTTCAGGCTGAGGTGCGTGCGCTTGTCCTGAGATTGGAGTGGTTGTGGGAGCACCGAGAGGAGTGGACTCGTCCGGGGGTGGCCTCTGTGTGGCTCTCCACGGAGCTAGAAGTGATTGGCTGGACGAGGGGCTCGCTAGAGCCAGCGAGATCGGAAAGAAGTTACGTTGGTGTGGGAAACGCCTGTGGTTTGTGTGGATCCAGGGGCACTAAGGGCTGGTGGGGAACGAGTGGGCGAATGAAGCGGCTGTGGGGGCCGCGAGGTTGGACCTGGGGGAGGCGCCTTGCTCGGTGGCAACGGTCAAGCGGTGTTGAAAGAGGCGGGAGTGGGTAATGGAATGGGATCACGATCGATGCCGGTCCGTGTATGGAAGCGGTATCAACCCTGCTGCGGAGGCACAGTGGTCCAGGTAGACAGGGTGATCATGGCCCGAACGGGGCACTCCTTAGAGCTGGGGACTACCAGAAGAGGATCAGCTTGGAAGGGTCGGGGAAGTGGAAAGGGGTGTGAAACACATTGCGGAATGTGTGGCGGGGGAAAGGGACGAGGTCAGTTTGGGGTGTGCATGTTGGTAATGACGTGTCGATTCTTTATTCCAGACCTCGGGAAGTGTTGGCGTACTCAAAATGGTGGAGGCGGCTGAGGCTACGACCGTAGGCAGTCGACAGTTCAACAGCAACAACAACCTTATGCCACACACGCACCGTGAACAAGGACTTTCTTACCTGTTCTTGGTACCAAGCCAATTCGTGGCCTCTTTCAGAGTCACTTGTCTCTTGCAATGACCATTCCTCATCATCCATATCTACGTACTGAGACACATCTGCCTTCCTCACTTCACGATGTTTCTCCTGTTCCATTTCAACGGCCCAAACACTGGCATCTCGCTTAGGCAGGCTCTCGGGTATCATGCGATGGGAATACGATGCCTCCCAGCGACTGTACAATGTCTCCAATATACTAGAAGGCAATCCCAACTCGAAATCTTCTCCAGATTCTTGGAGGAAGTAAAGACTGCGCACATCACCGGTGCCGATTGCCTCGTCTATCATCATCGGTCTCGTGGTCACTGTTGGAGCGGCATAGTTCCCTTGCGCCTGTGATGGTTGGATGATATCTTCCCGAGCAGGTGGCTGTAGAAAAGATAGCATGATACTAATTATAAAAACATGAAGTAGTGCTTCAACCTAGGTGATAGCTAGATACCTCTGTAAATGTGTGGACAGCGTTGTATAAAAGACTATAACCGTATTACGAATGTAATGGCAGTTAACGGGAGGCACATTTTGAAATGTAAGGAACAACTCTAAGAGTTGTTCTCGTCATTTTGTATAAATACGTTTTTCATCTCTTCTGTAAATTCCATCATTCTTGCGTTGATAAAGGGTCTGGACCCGAAACGTCCGCTGAAGAAATTAGATATTTTTAATTTTTATTTTGAGGCATAAAAACAGAGGGAGCAAACTTCCATTTTCATTATTGAAACCTTACATTTCATATAACCGTATTTGTCATACCTAGAATATAATGCAACAAGCGTTTATTTATCAAAAAATAAACAAACAACTTCCATTGGAAATCTTGCGAATTGAAATTTTCCATTATGCATTCATACATCTGCAGCATGTCATTGTGCAGCAATGATGGACCTATCCGTCACCCGGTGACCCAAAATCTCAGTTTCCATATATTCAAGTATTCTATTGATCTCTAACGGAGAGTGAAGATTGCAAGGTATTTCATGTCTACGATTCGGTCACACCTGGTAGGAGCTTCCATGTTCGTTCTCAGTGATCCCTCTGTTAAATTATATCCGTTTAGAAATTGAGTCTTCACGAAACGACGCAAACTTCAAAGTTTGTGGTGGCTCAAATAAATTTCAGTCGAGAAAAGTAAAAAGTAACTCCCCTGTTTTACGGTCGAAAGTTCTATTAAAGTTAAGTCAAAGTCAGTGGCCAATGGTGAAATGACCTGTATATCTACTACGAAAACTTATTAACACAACCTTGAATTCGTTGACTTTCTAGACATTCTAACAAAATAGACAGATGGCATCATCCCACATTCTCCAACTCTTTCATTACTGACACAATTATTCAGCCTCCGGAACCACAGAATTGCGCTGTTAAAGGTCGATATTAATGGCAGCAATAGTGATCTGCGATGAACCATGCGCATCTGATAATTCTGTTGACGCACAGACTTTGTTGATTTTTTTAGATTTAATTCATGATTTCAGAGAGAAAAATTGTTATTGTTTTTAAAGTACGTGCAAATACAAGTCTATCAAAAAACATTATCCTTATTTAATTACTGATAATAATTATGGTCTTCGAAGCTCTGATTAAACTGATAATCACTTAATTTGTAGCATCAAAGAGTTTATACTGTGTATTTGAAATCACGGGCGGCTACTTTACCTTTTTCAATAGCTGTTGTCAAACTTTGCATACCTGATGTCAATGTTAATCAGGAAATAAAAGAATCAATCTGACCACACGCTGTATTGCAATGTATTCTATCCACAACATTGTTATTTTGTTTTCCAATGTCTGCTTAGAAAATGTCTTTATTTCAAAAAAAGAATTTATCGTATTCATAAAACAGCTGCATCCAAAAATGCAAGAGAAGCATAATTTTACTCAAAATATCTTCGAATTCAAGACATCGGCCCTTGCATGTCAATGAATGTGCGAGCCATGTACCACTAGAACATTTTGTCTGAGTGATAGCATAGAAATTATTTTCAATTGTATTTTTCAGAATGTTTAGACGAAGTATCTGTACGTTTAATGCCTTGCTGTCGTGTCATTTCGTAGCTTGAAATTGATCTTTGGATGTCCAGAGATGAAAATTGACGTTCTATTTCACTTTTGAGACAAAATTTGACATTTTCAGTGATATTCAAGAACGGTGAATATCGCGGAAGAGAGAAGACAGCATGGCCATCATTGAAATGTGGCACATCTCTATGTAATGGGGCATTGTCTTGAATGATCACAATATCCTCATCCTCCAATAGGGAGGAAACGGAGGTGAAAGATGACTATTTAATTATGATTAAATATAAATTTGACACGTACCTGTAGATATCTGCACATTGACATCAAGTATGCAAAGTTTGACAACAGCTATGGAAAAAAGGAATATTACAAACTCCTAGCAAGAAATGAGTCTTATTTTCGAGGGCAGCTGTTATTCTAAGAAATACGTTCTGATATGTAGACATTATAGTCCGGCAGCCAGAACAAGATTCTGCAGGGAACGAGGCCGAAAATGAGATTTTCACAGAATGATGTACACTATGCCTACTACAATTCTGTGCGTCTGCCGAGTTCTAGATGGTTTGTCTTCTTGTCAGACACGATAAAATATACACATCCAATGGGACGCAGATTGCAGTTTTTGGTCAAAATGAAAACTATGATACTTACGCCTTCGGTATCAAGTTAAAAATACTAAGTCTAGAGACAATTTTTGACATGGAATATCTTCAGGTCAGTTCCTATGATATGGATGTGTTATATCACATTTCTGATCGGCAATGCATGCGAGAATGTGGTTGGAATGAATGGAGAATCTTGTGACATGTAATGAAACCCGTCGTCGGTGGTGGAAAGAACGATAGGCTACTTCAAAACTGAAAGGCAAAAGCGGATTACTCTCAAATTAACAACGATTCTGAATTCTCGAGAGACATCCTTTTGTAGGCTCTTCTCGAAAACTTGAAGAATCGAATTTCGTGGCGTAGCTAACGAAATATCAAGAAAATTGTCGAGATTGTCGAATGTGAAATCATCAGTACATCGGATTCGAAAACGAAAGTTAACATTTTCCATAAGCAGACACTATTACTTCCTGTCATAAACTTTGTGGCATATGAAATTTCACTTGGGATGCTAATAGCGTATAGAAAAATATTGTAATTTTTTGTGACAATACAGCGCCGTTAACTGAACGTTGTCGGTAAGTTAATTGGTATATTGCGCCCTTGAGGTATGTTCCCACGGCTTCTGCGAACTGTAATGGGTGTCAACAAAAATTGCAAAATACTTCTGGTGTTTTGGCATAGTTGGCCATAGTCAAATATATTTTTCAAATTAATGATTCTCACTACAAAGTTTTGTCTTAAATAGCAACTAACTTTAGGAGTCACACTGACCATTCATTGATTTTTAGCATGTCCACTGTATCTTTCCACTGGCATGTATCCTTCTTGAAAGTTTTTCTCCACACCTTAAAATAGTAATTCAACTGTGCCAAACGTCAAAATTTCTATTTTTGCCTAAACGATTTCATAAGACATGCTGCGTCGAAGAAAATAAAAGAATGTCACATTTATCTACCACATGACATCAATAATCAAACAATGATAGTCTTTGATGTAATTTTGATGCTGTTAACCTTTAGTGTACTCCAAACAATATCGAAAAGGTCAACTGAAGGTATGCAAACAATATTAACCGTGATTAGTTCAATGAAAATTGGATTAACTTTGTTTTGATACGCCCGAAATTTGAAGTGTTTTGCCTACCTATAGAATCTGTCCAGGACCAAAAAAAGTATGCCATTGAAACAACATAACATGAGAAGTAACATGATTCTCCGTGTTTATAGATGCAATTAAAGCATCATCAGGTGCATCAACGTGCACAGATCGTGCATTATCTGATCAGATAATAGTTACTCTAAATTTAACATTCTGATCATACTAATATCGTTAATTATCGACGAGACATGAACCAGGGAAGTTAGAGCAAAAAAGATGTCAAAGCACATCGTCTAAACACATGATCGATAAAACTATCTGCTGAGAGAAAAAGAGTTAGCACTTCTTTATGCGGGAGCTGCACGTTCATTCACTGATAACCGACGCGATCTCAACAATATTTGCCTGGGGTTGGGACTTTCGTTTTTCTAACAACGAACAGCAGATCTTTTTAATTCTCCTATCATTTTTCTCCACAATTTTGTATCTTTGAGTATTTGTGATGTGCAGGTTTCTCCAATAAATGCTTAATAACATGAATATGGGGATATAGGCTGTGTGTGACTTCCACCCTGGGTATGTAGTGTAATAGCCATTGTGAACGAAATACTCCTACTACTTATGATGAGTGTCATAAGCAGTATGATTAAAATTATGCATTGATGATAGCGGAAGCCTCACATATTGCATTCATTTTATTCTTTTTACAAGCATTCATGACTTTAGGAACAATTCATGCTTCAAGAAGTTAGTCTGACTGCTATCGCTCAAATTTCAACTTCTAAATTCTTGATGCATTCGTAACTGTCAAAGATGCCGCATGAAATTCAACCTGACAAAATTCCTCATTTGAATATTAAAAGGATATTGGTATTGACATGATAAAATCAAAGCATGAAATGACGGTTTCCACGAGAAACAGCGTTGAAAAAGAGCAAGCCGGTAACACGAACAGCTCAAAATACGAAACGAATGTCATGATAGAAGAAATCGGGCGAGAACGGTTTATTCCTTATTGACAAAACGCAGAAGAGCGTCCCCTTATGATATTAAGCTTGAGCTTTATCCGAAGGGTAACATTGCAGTGAAAGAAGTATTCTGTATTGACAATGACAGAATCATTAAATTCCTAACCTCAACATATCACTCAAATATTATCAAAGTCAAGAACTATTCCGTGTTTTGAAAGGTTACTGCGAGAAATTTCAATACTTAGCAAATAATGCATTGCAGGCATTCTTGAACCTAAAGACGCCCAAAAGCACATAATGGAATGCATGAACGAAGAGATCTCTTTTCAAGAGGTCAAATGATAACCTGGGACAAATGACTTCAACAACGAAATATTTCTTTCACATGGTCAGTGAGCAGGCTGTACTTTGATAGTCTGTACTTCGTTTAAGTTAGACGCTTTTAGCACATTGTGCAACTATCTATCATCTTGGCAAGATAGAACAATGGATGGAACTTTAATGGTGAAGTTGTAAACAATGTTGTAAGATTTCATAATTTGACAGAAAATGCATTTCTGCATGTTGAAATATTACTGACAATATCTGATGGATTAATGTTGAAATATTCAATTTGGTAATACATAACTGAATCGTAATGTTCATAAGTGCATCTTGAAGATCTTGCTGATTGTCATCAAAATGGCAGCTACAGAATCAATAGTTACGATGGTTGATTACTTCGGTCCATGACCATCTGTCTCTCCATGGGCACAGAGTGGAGACAGAGAAGGATACTTAATGTCATGATCGACTGAATGCAAGTTTTTGAAAATCTATAAGCACTTGTAAATTGATGAAAGGTCGTTGCGAGAATATATTTGGCAGTTGCGTAACTTTTTACAGCACTATCATCCAGTGACTATCAAGGCAGAGTAAATTAATTTTTTGAGATTCCATTGATTGACGATAAAAATGAGATCAGCGAAAGTTGCTAGAAAGGCGCCTTTACGTTGCATCGCTGTCAGTGATTAGAAATCTGCATCAATATTAAATCATTAAATCATATTAAATCAGATAACATTGTAAGACAATGGATGTACCGCAATTTCTCTTGCATATAGTAAGAGAAGTCTCCATGCACATGTCGTAAAAACACTTAATAGAACGCGAGCTTCTACATAAATTACTTTGGCATCACAAATACGAGGTGCCCCGTCCGACAGACTCAAAGGATGTGAAGCGGAAGGGAGTGAGTGAGTGCCCTACCAAAACATTTGACTGTGTACAGGGCTTTATGTAGTTTATCAATCATGATCGCTTATTCGCTGTTAAAGTCCCACGAATGACTTCATGATTCATGCATAGCGAAATACAGATGCGCTATATGGTGGATTCTACTGTCCTGTACCCGATTTCTTCCCTTTTTGTGTGTACGAACCATACACAAAGCAACAAAACCATTGTCTTCTTTTTGCTATTGATAAAATAGCAACGATAAATAGAACTCTATGATGTGAACAGCGGAACCAAACAATAGATCGCAGAGCTGATAGGGTGAAACATAGTCACGATTTTATAGTTATCGGTCAAACGCAAACGTATCATAATCATGAACCGCACGTCAAATTAGGCTAAAAAACGCGGAGTAGTTTGCTGTGCAGACCAACAGCTTGTTCAGCCAAAGATGTAGAGTACTGCGGTATCCGTGTTTCAGCCGAATCATTAAAAAATGTGTTCGATACATGGCTATAACTATTTCACTTGCACTGATTCAGTTTCTTAATGTCAGATATGAATAAAAAAGTCTGATCCCTTCGAGATTTTGCAAATAAAAAGAAACACCACTGATTTTAGAAACGTATATCGAGCGCGCGACATGTTTCGGACAGCGATCATTAGGGCAGAACGGTGGACTGAATTGTACGTATGGAATCTCTCAAGAACGAATAGGTCTGCTTACTGATCAGATTGATATTATAACTCACATTATTATTGCTCTAATGAAAACTGGTGCGCTAAATATCCATACATCCAAGGTTCCATGTCCACGTCCATTTTCCAGAACGTCGGGTGTTAAGGGCTACATATTTTGGGCGAACCTCTCGATCTGCTGCCATTCGAAGTAATTCAACTGCCGAGGCACGCTCTTACTTCGCCATGGTCGAAATGAAGGTCTTTCACCTTGGTCCTCCCGGTCGTCGGACCTCGATCATCCCTGAAGTCACCAGCTTCTCCACTTCATCCAACTGTGGCCCAGACAGACACGTCCGAGTTGCTGCGTCAATATGTCCATGAGATATTCATGATCCGTCGCAGAAGCCACATCTGCAGCCGCGAGCTGTTTCATGACAGAGCTCAACGTTCAAGTTTCGTATCCAGAAAGCAGCTCTAAATATACGTTCCGAAAATCAGCGATATTCCTTTTTTATTTACGTCCAAATACAAATAGGTCTCTTCAGATTTTATTGCATTTTAAGCCAACCATTTGATTTCATTCATTGATTAACGCTGCACATATCTTAATATTCATTGACATTATTCAAGAATGTGTATTGTCATGAAAAGAAACGAGTTTGAGCACGTTAGCAGTGTATATGTATTACAAGGGTCATTATCTTATCGTCGGCACAAATACTATCATAATCTCAGTTCCAGGTACTACCATGCACAATGCTGACTTCGAACAATAAGCCAATTGACGAAAACACGATACCGACAGTATCTCAAACAATTGAGTGACGTCGAGCTCTACTCTGAGAGAGTGCATTAGACATATTGTAATATCAGAATTCATGCAATCAACATGTGAGTTAAGGCGAACACATAACCTTCGCTGTTGATTGAAATATTTGCTTTATGTAATCGTAAAACAGATGATGGACTACTAATAGCTGAGTGCTTCACGTGAGATTCGACAATAGAAGTAGAGAAAGAGGACGTTACCTTTTGTGCTCTATTTATTACTGATTGAATGACACTAGTAATATTGATAACAATAGAAGTTCATCTTTAATGAATTAGACTCCGAATTTTGATCCTCATGTTCCAATGCTATCAAACAAAACTATCAACCAACATTGAATGCTAAACACATATTATTTATCAAATGTTACGAAAGGAGTTAGTTCCTCGAATGCAAATTATTAAAGCACACTGTACAGTGCATGATATTCCTCAAGATCAAGTTTAGCAAAGCGATCCAGCAATAACTTGGTCAATTCCAGTGATCTGTATCTTTTCATTTCACGTTTCCGCAACTGCGTTAAGCGATATTCAACGGATACATTTTGTTATAATAATTTATATAGCATGACCGACCGCACCCGCCGAACCGAAGTCCGTGGTGGAGACGAGCTCGCACCTTCTTCACTTCGCCACGCTGACGGTACAAATGAAATGCGAGTGAAGTCAGCAGTCATCTACAAGGGATATCGACAGCTGATTGTCCTTTTATCATAGACAGAATGCATCATTATTGGGGAATCAAGGATGCTGGTGTCTTTTATTGACTTAATAGCTGTCATTCTCTTTAGATATTCAATGGCATAACAATGTCATAATAATATATACTGATGCGTAATAATAGTCTAATTAGTCGTAAAAATGGCTTGATAAGGATAATAAGATGGCAACATTCACAACATATTCTTTGCCAGATATGTGCAGTCGGGTCCCGAACCCAACCCCGATCGGGTTCGAGTCGGATTGAAAAAATATCGAGTTCATGAGCTTAATCGAATAAAGTCAAATATGCTTTTGGGTCGCATTGATTATCGGTATCCCTCCATAACAAATAACACTTTCAATTCATAGTCTCCTCAAGGCATTTCCTATTAAATCCATGAACTTGGCTGTTCTATTTCAAAGCGACTGCAGAATGGAAATTTATAACATAGACGCTATCAACTCTGCGAAGGCTTCTTCACAAAAGAAATTGATCAAGTGTTTACTTAAAAATCTCGTATTTAGCTGTTGAAGTTAAAATTACTGCAACATATCTGCCATAGCTCATTGGAAATTTTGACAAAATGTGATTCAAGAAAGACACTTCCGTGATTATGTGCTTCCACTAGCAGTCATTTGCTGAGCATATGTGTAAAGTTGAATTACTGTAATGAATTTCGTGTGCGGGTTAGGATAGCAAGCAGGCTTCGGGTCGGGTTGAGGCACTATTGTGCCATTACACACCTCCATTATGTACAATTAACAAGTACATACAGAAGAATAAAAACCTAATGAGTCTAATACTCATCGAAAGAGAATATAAAAATAGGCTACCATGTCAGTTAAGTCTGTAAGAAGCACCAAAAAAGCTGTATTTTATCCGATTTCATCGCCAGACGAGTGATAGTTCCATAGTGAAAGGTCCTGGTGGCTTCCTCAGGCTTCATTTGGATTGTATTTAAAATCGACAGCGGAAGACTCATTTGTTGTCAAGTCATTGACTTGCACAGAGCAACGTTCGACTAGAATATGAATTTGAAGAACAACATACTTGCACTTCCCTTAACTTTAGTGGAATTTATTTTCATGAAGGTTCATCAATAAATTTCAACAAAAATTAAATTAACAATGGTCAGCAGCAGACTGTTAAGTTTATCATTATTATCACTGATGTTTCGAGGACAGTTCTCTGGCAACGGGAGCCACATGATCAAATTTTGTTATATAAGGAGAATCCAGTGTACTCTTATCAATGTCATTGTTTGGCAATGATATGTTTTACACTATTGCGAAGAATATCATCATATCGATCACACCTCCATATTTAAGCTGTCTTCTGCATACAATACGCTGTCAGTATGATGTAGACAGATAATAAACTCAAATCAGATAAGTGTTAATAAAATATGTCAATGCATGAATAAATAAATGCCAGAGCGCTATGATGCAATTTCTTTGGATGAGTTTCTTGACCTAATTGCGTATCTGAGATACTTCATTTGGACTTGCTTGAACTGATATTGGGGCTTATTCTACCATGACATCATTGCACTGAATCCGAGAGAGATGACCTTTTCATGGCGCGTTTTGCCTCAAGCCTTGTGATAGGTAAACGGGCCAGATTAAATCGAACATGTCATCTGTACTTCAATTTGAGACTAGCAAAGTCAATTACGCTTCTAATCCTCATCAGCACACACAAAATTCCCGCAGCACTTCACAACGGAACAAATATTTTCAATGCATCGCTGCTAACAATCTGCAAGTGAATTAACCTACATCATTATTATCAGTAATTCTTAAATCTACGAAACCATTGTTAGATCCTCAAGGAATTCATCTACATAATTTGGATTCGTCACTTTTGTCGGTACTGAACAAATGTAAACTCTGCAGCTATCGCAGGTAACCGCAACTAGTTGCTGAACACATGATTTCTCGCTTAGATCATTATGCCAAACAGACTTTGTATCTACAGAACGCTGAAAGCAAATAATAATATTTACCGGCCAACGTTCAACACTGCAAGGCCAAATTATTCATTGTGACCATATGTGTGTGCACGCCGCTTTTATGCAGAATTACCGCAACTATTTACCATTCATTAAAAGTAAAATACGATTATTTCATTGCCAAGAAATGATGAGAGCGAGTACGCTCGGGTTTCATTCATCCTTTACACATTTTGAGTCTGATCCAGCGCTCTCACTAAAACCTATTTTCGCCGGAGAAAGGAGGGCTTCCAGGAGCACTACGCCTTTTTGATACAGCTGTAAGGACTTGCAAAGTAGACTGTAAAGTAGATACAGCAGTATCTGCGACTCAAACTTTATGACTTTTAGTTTCTACAGACTTCTCATGACTTTTATTGGAAAGTAATTTATGAAAATCGAGAATTTTTGCCAGTTTCTCAAAACATTAAACATCTTAATCAATTTAAGTTACTTATAGGCCACTGGCGAAGTACATGCGTTAATTTATGATTTATTTATTCACAAACGCATCTTTGTAATTATTATATGAATAATAGCAACATTCTATAACAGTTGTATAAACAGTACTCATAATAGCTCTAAAAGTGACAGTCAGATTTACACTACAAAACAGGATCCCAAGTTAAAAAATGGACAGGTTATCATTTTTGACAATATATTTGGTGCATTCACTCATTTAGATGAGCAAATACTGCATTTTTTGCACGATTTATGACTAAGATAGAAGCAGACCAAACGCAATTTACATGTGTGTTCAAAAAAATCTTTCTGAGTTGTTTTCAGCACGGCATAACTATCCAAATGCAATCAAACATTCCCAACATTGTCTGGAGGAGCTCAATAATGAAGAAATATCAAATATCGAATAGGTCTATTATCTTTTACTCTATTATGTCAGGCAGATGAGTGAGGCTGAAATGAAAAGAGACTGTTGATAGCTATTGCATATGTTCGCAAGATTGTGGTCCACTTCATCGACAGGGTCAGTTCATGTCTATGTCCCGAGTCAGAAAATATTGGAGTCCCTGATAGAACTGAAAGAATCGATTCAGTTTTATGATCAGAAGTACGTTGATTAGTTTGATCTCTGAATTAGAGAATAAACTTATGCCTCAAATTATTGCTTAAACTGTCTGTGGACGCATGACACTCCTGAACCAGGAAGTATTTCCAAATGAAGTAGATTGTATAGTTCATTGCACGTGTATATGATGAAATGAACTTGGCAATCAAGTGAAACACCACCGTTCGCATTTACTATAGAATTACCGTATTTCCTTTATTACGACCCCAACCTCTATTAAGCGCCTCTCTTTAATAAGAACCTCCATCCAAATTGAAGAAGTTAATAAGCGCCCCTCTCTCTATTTAGGGCCCCAAAACATGACGGTGTGGAGTATTAAATAGCGATAAAATGGCATTATATATCGTCCAAGAAGATAACTACCGGTATTTGTAACAATTTCTCAATTCAACGTGCCCCAAAACATGACAAAGTGCAGTACCGCTATATAGAATATCAAATAAGATAGCATATACAACATCAAAAGTCACTATTTCGAGCAGTTTCTCAATTCGATGTGCTCCATCAGAAGATCTATCAAGCTGTTTAAGTGGCAGGGATGAATTCGCCTCCACCTGAGTGCGCGCACGTGTCTTCATGCAGTCATTAACAATAGCTTACGCTCTCACGTACAAGGCCGTTATGAATTCAAAGAAATTGAGAACTTTTACTGTGGAAGATAAACTTCGTGCGATCGATACTGCCAAATTCAAATCGAAACATACTGCAGCTCGAGTCCATCAAGTCTGCCCGAAAAGAATAGAAGAGAGTGGTGTAAGCAGGAGAACCAACTAAGATCGGTAGTCAACAAGAAGAAAGTAAAACGACTATCAGGTGGCGGGAGACCACTTAAGTGCCAACATGTGGAAAATTAATTGATCAAGTGGATTCCAAATCAACGAAAACAAAGTTTCCGTGTAAATCGAATGATGGTCCAAACGAAATCACAGGCTCTGTTCGAACAGACAGATAATGCAGAAAAAGACGGCCAGTAATGTTTGTGGCCAGTAATGGATGGCTGGAAAAATTTATGCCTAGAAACCATCTGAGCCTCCGTAAAAGGACAACGATTGCACATAAAACTCCTGAGGATATCTCCAATAAGACTATCAGCTACTTATTGTTTGTGGAGGGTCTTAGAAGAAATTGTGCATATTCTAATTCATCAATTGGTGCTGCTGACGAGACGGCGGTCTGGATCGACCCAACTGAAGACCACACGATCGACCAGGTTGGGAGTAAGACAGTGAGTCTGATCAGTACCGGTAACCATAAAGCCAAATTTACTGTTCTTCTCGCAGCAATGGGAGATGGAAAGAAAGTCGTCCCATTCATCTTCATTGAAGGAAAGAAAGTCCCTGCAGAATTGAAGGATTTCAAAAATGTGGTGATTAGAACAAGTGATAATGGATGGATGAATGAAGCACTGACATTGGAGTGGTTGACCAAGTGCTGGGGAAGTTTAGCATTCGGCCGCCGACTTCTGGCATGGGATTCCTTCCGCTGTCACAAGACACCAGCGGTCAAGGCGGCAGTCAGCAAAATGAGAACGGACATGGCCATGATTCCGGGCGGATGTACAGGTATACTCCAGGCACCAGACGTATCATGGAATAAGCCGTTTAAAGCTGCATATGTGAAGTTATACGAAGATTGGCTCTGTGTTACGGGATCATCAAAAGAAAATCGAACAAAGGCTGGAAATGCACGAGCTCCCAGCAAGCTGCTAGTGTGTCAATGGGTGGTGGACGCATGGAGAAGTATCTCAAAGGAGATTATTCAAAAGTCGTTCAGAGTGTGTGGATTGACGACTAAACTCGACGGATCCCAGGACGAGGAGATTATGGCGGTCAGAGAATTGGAAATTCTTAATCAACTGAAAACAGCGCGTGAGTCGACAGTACCTTATGACATCGAAGAAGATGTGAGCTGCAGTGACGATAGTGTAATCGCAGACTTGGACGCTGAGAGTGAGCCTGAATCTGTATAACTGATGACGTTAGTTTGTTTGTATGTTTGAGTTTCTGCCATATTGTTTTGAATTAAAAGTTTTTCATTAGCTGAAAATTTATCTTTTCATTTTCTTTAATTTACACGTTAAAGACATAAGAGTAGTTATAGATTAGTGTTGGTGGATACTGCATTTAAAATAATGTAAATAGAAAACAAAATAGATGTTGTTATTTTATATTCATGTCAGTTTATCAAATTATTCTATACATGCAATATTTATTATATATGAAAAGCAAAATGTTTGTTAGAAAAAGTAGGTCTTCATTAATTAGGAAAATATATTAAGGGCCCCACCTCTTATTATAGCCCCTCGCTTATTAGAGCCCCCTTAAAAACCTCGTTTGTAAATTAGCGCCCCGGGGCTGTTAATAGAGGAAATACGGTATTTATGAATGACGCTCGTAAATAAGTCCTCAATAATAGAATGTCGACATTTAATTTGACTCGCATGATTTTAAGTTGCAGGCATGGCAGCTAAACTGAACATCAGTTTTCAACAGATTCTCAATAATCAACTTTTGGAAAAATGGATTTCAAACTTTAAAATGCAATTTATATTAGCAAGATGACTGAGTTGGTAAAAACTATTGCCGCAGTTGAAACAGGCATACGCGAATTGTGTTGCCCTGCAAATTTGGGAACAATTGAATAATCTAGACACCAAAATCAGCGAGAGGGTCCAGGAGTTGGCCCCAGGGTTTCAATATTCAACCGGGGTAAAAGTGATTCATCTAGATAATCAAAGGCATAACGAAATATTCCCTTCATTTTAAGAATTATTTTCAACAACTCCGGTCATGTGAAAGGGAGAATGCTTCGTTGCATGACTTCGTTACCTACGGTGGCAAGCAGGTGTGGCCTCACACCGTTAGACGAAGTAATCAGAGAGCGAAGACTTAGGTGGTTCGGTCATAGGCCTATCAAGCGTCGAAATACAAATGAACCAATCAGGTAGGTGCTCGACGTGATGGTAGAAGGTTCCGGTCCGCGTGGAAGACCGAGGAAGACATTCCTCCAAATCGTTAATGAAGACATGGTGGAGCTGGGAATATCTGCGAGTGATGCTCAGGACCGTTCTCGATGGAGAAGCCTCACATCGTCCTACCCTCAACAGAAGAGGAAAAGAAGACGTTAAAAGGAGAAAGAAAAGTAAGTAAGCAAGTCCCGTTGTTTGGTCAACTACGAAACTAGGGCTACGAATTAGGGCAAGAGTTTCTCCATAAGACAGTCCATAATATCAATCAGAGAAGATTAAATTACTCCATCTTGAATAATTCCTCTTTAAATTATTCGCAAATATGCTAATTATGCATCAAGTGTGTGTGTATAAACCAATTTCATCAAATTACAGAACTTTACATTAAATGGAAACTGTAGCAGCTTTTCCCATGGAAAAGCGCAAATCGAAGCCATTTGAACTGCGACCGCATATGTTTTCAATGTGAATAACGCTTGATTTACAAAAGACGGTGTGATTATGCATGAAGCTTGGCTTTAGACTTGACCACTCAATGAAGAGAGTTGTCTATAATCCGATTTCTTAAATTCTATTTTCTCATCAGGATTTTATGCACAGATGAGGTTAACAGACGGCCAATATCTGAAAGATTGAATGCTAATAAATTTGAAGAATTCGATCTAGAGCCTTGTAACGAGAAGATCGAGACTACATTCGGTTTGCACGCAACATGCAGGTTGTAGGGATACGGGACAAATCCTCTAAGAAGGGAATTTTTCAACTGTTCCCTAAAATTGTTACTTTGAAGATGCGATCTAAATATATACGCAATTATTGACATCTTCATGAACTGCATCCTCTGCACAGCTTATCTTGAGTGTCAACACATAAGCTGACTCAATTCAATCTTTTTTCACATTGATTGAAACTTTGAAGACAATGTTTTTAGCTTTACTTTTTGCATGTTCTCATAAAGATAAAGGCTAGAAAATTACCTCACTGAAATTTGAATTGACTTTAATTAAATTGCCACTTTTGTGAGACCAGTAAGAACACGGATATGTCGGGGATTCAGAGGCAAATGCAGAGGCAAATGGAGTGGTTCGCACTCGCATCGCGACTTCGTGGACGAATCGGAGAGAATTGTCCACTCTTCTTACTAAGAAAGGCACTCCATTGAAATGTAGAGCTCATGTGTTTGAAATCCATGTCTGAGTCCTAATCTATGGCGCGGAAACGTGGCCACTCAGCCTGGAGCTGGTCGAGCTTCTAAAAAGTGCTGACACAAGAACGATGAGGTTCATGGCAAAGGTCAGGCTGAAAGATAAAGTTCAAGCAAAGAAGTAGCGAGGGGTGGCGGATTGCCTGAACTTCCGGTTCACCTGTGACAAAGACGTCTACGCTGGCTTGGACATGTGAAAAGCGCCATGAATGACATCACCGGTGAAGTGCACCACTTGTCGGTCGATGGCCACCGACCACCAGGAAGACCTAAGAAGACTTGGCGAGCTTGTATCCAATAAGATTTGAAGACGCTAGAGGTGTCGGAAGACTGCCTTAGATCATTTGAAATGGAAAAGGGCCATCGCAACTTCGTCCAATCCCGGAACCGAGAAGACGAGAGGTAAAAAAGAAGAAGTAAGTTAATTTATACTAGATGAATATATTCAAAACTTAAATATTAGTCTAAATGTAAACCTCTTTACTTCACTAAAAATATGTTTATTGAACTGACAATGAATATAATGACAGGTAAGTCCTTTGATTATTGTATAAAAAGTTGAAAATTATATTAAGACATAGCCTACATACATAATCATCAATGCATTCATGTTTTAATGTAACTATATTTTACTACTTTACACCCTGCCTACTAAAAAATTGATTCCCACACGCAAATGTACAGCTCAACTGCAAACAAAGAAGGTAAAACTGTAACAGACGCACTGTATTACGTTAATGAACGACGTAATTTACTGGACATGGTATTTATGAGAGAATGGCATGCCCACAAAAAGATCATTCAGATAAGATATTTCACTAATGATTGCTAATTATACTGTACATGTTATACTTTCTTAGTGCTTCTTTAAAAGTAACTGCACATATAGTATATACTCGTACAGCCTGGGCAATAAAAGCACTATATAATTTCTAGTTTAACATAGATCCAAATTTCAGTTTCTTCGAAGCAAGGATTACGTTACGTATATGTCAAAATCTAGCAGCATGTACAGTCATTTTTTAGCCTAAAATCCACATCTTCAGAAGAATCTGAATGAGGCTACATTTTGCGCATTATTTACGAAAAGGGAAATACTTTGGGTATTGGGCAATGCAATACTTTACTCTAGAAAAACAATGCTTTCTTAGCTAGACAGATACTGACTGAAAAAGTAGTAAATAGGCGAATTGTAGCATACATATAAGATATTTTTCATGCTGTGCCATTTCTTTATTTGGCAGGACTGTTCTAGATTTCCTGGACATATTTGGACCATCATATGAATATTCCACATCGGCATCAATGAATTTCAAAGTGGCTAACTACGTATTTTCCTAACTAAGACAAAACCTGAATGTTGACTATCGTGGAAGGAGAGCAGGTAAAATGTCAAAATATTTCTCCGCTGCAGGTCCATAGCTAATCATCAAGCTTCTGATAAGTCAATTTTCTAACATACTCAAACTGACCATGCTGATGACTTTAAGTTAATGGAAGATGACACGTGAAATTTGATTTAATACCAATGACTGGAATACTCGGATGCAGCCAAAACCATTCTTCGTCTACTGACACAACGCTGAGAATGTAATCTATAATTGCCGCTTCTGCTGATAGATCTGATCAAGAGGATACTGCCGACGCAATAATTTCACACAGAATAATGAAGCTGACATCATAGAGCAATTACCACGTTTTGCAACACATTCTCTTCAAGGGGTGGACATGACTCGCAATAACCTCATTTGAAAGTCCATAACACTGTCATATAACGATTATGATGCCAACGAGATCAACGCAGTTCCCACATTCATTGAATTTGGCACTTGTTTATAATCATTTGACATACAGTCTGGCTGAATATGTCAACAATCTACGCAGCCATTCTTATCAAAAATGATTCCATTTTCACAAGCTATAGCAAAACTCCACATGTTGTCGAATTCACAGGATGTCGGATCTGCGGATGAGTGAAGATAAACCCTTTCGATGTCTCGCAAATCAATCAGATCACAGACCAAGGCGGCGTCGCCCAATATTTCATCGAAGGCAAATGCTCCAGTAAACATAGCTCACATCAACATCTATTAGAGACCTGAGCTTTCCATACCTTCATAGATATCAGCATTCCGCACCCTCACAGACCTCATATTTTCCATATTCTCAGAGACCTGAGACTTAGATAACTTCACAGACTTCACAAATAAATTACATATTTAATTATTTATGTCAATAGGGCGTTGAACATTTGATTAGATTGATCAATTGATTTGATCATGATTAGATATAATGAGACAACAGTGAAGAAATAGTCAGCACTAGTCAGTGCGCATTTAGTGCCAACACTGTTCTCAATATCCAAGGAGACATGTACAAAGACGAATTGCGGAACACACTGATTTTAAAATGGCTATCAATTGATATGATCAACAAATGATATTCTGCAATGCAATACATGTGGATGACGGGGTCCCCACAGGAATTATTCAGGGATTATACTGAAATAATTATCAAGGCAGTCCTAAAAATGGCATGTTATTCAGACGGACAGGTCGGTGGAAGGACAACTTACAATGCAGATGAAATATGTGAGTAGGTCTATTCGTTTGCAGATTTAAATTAAATGGATAATTTAACAGCGGTCTAAGTACACCCTTTCGCAGGGATAATTTTACATTGAATTTTTTGCCACAGCGCAAGGTTGCAGTCCTCAAATGTCTTCAATGTGCACTATTACGTGTACTTACTAATGATCGCTTTTCTGGAGCGCTGTGATACTTTTAGTCTGGATGTCTTTCCTGTCGACTTCCATTAACACTTTCAGGGTTCGACCTCTGAAACAAAAAATCGCTTGGCAGGAACTTACCCACTATGCCACGAAGACCACTTATTTCACAAAGTTCACTTAGCGAATGCTCAATGCTGACGTTTTTTGAATGTCTAAAACTGGACCGTCGCGCGCCTCAAGTTTCGCAAGCATAGAATATTATTTGATCAGGAGGTCGTATATACCCGTTTAGAAATGTATAGCAAGGCCTATATAGAAACGCCAAAATGCAAACTTTGCTTATATCATAAGATACATGTAAATGATATCCTGATGTCATGTGTTAAACTACATGCTAATGGTTCGCCACTGGCACATTCAACATCCTTTCAGGAAGGATATCTTGATTACACATTCATATGTGGCCCAGTGGTTAAGTGCTTGGCCTAGCGATCTTTGGTCCAGACGTCGAGCCCCGAGTGTCATTGGAAGTCGGCAGAACGGACATCTGGACTAAAAGTGCCACAATTTTTAATTATCTTATTTTTTATATTATATTATATTATGTTATGTGTTACATCAGATATGAGACATATTTAAAATGTGCTATATCAGTCCATTTTTCAACTGAGGATGCAACTCAATATTTAATTATTCTATTTATAAAAGTGCCACAAAGCTCCAGAAAAGTTTGACTGTGTCAGCACCGCCAAACCCCTAGTATGGGGGTCGGGGGAGTACTGACGCTAAAGCTACGTGCTACTTCACAGGCAGTTATGTGTCCTAATAATGAACTTGTGAAGAAGCCATACAAGAAGGGAAAACACAGGATTTAACAATACAGCATATAGATCATTTTTTCTATGTAATCCGCTGTACATTCCTACGAGTGTCTTCATGATGCATGCATAATTAATAAATAACACGTCATGGATTCTGATTTGTGTTGTGGTCCGCCGTCTTCCATTTCTATTGGATATTGACTTGGAAAAAGCAAGAACTCGATCGCTTCCTTTAGAGAACGGTACAATATGTTAACTTATTTTATTATTTATTGGTCTCCGTGGCACAATGGTTAAGTGCTTGGCATTGCGGTCTGTCGGTCCTGAGGTCGAGCCCCTAAAGTGTCATTGGAAGTCGTCAGGAAGGGTATCCGGACTAAAAGATCACAACACTCCATATTAAAGTCTGAATGTGTCAGCACCGTTCAAGCCCCCAGTAAGGGGGGGGGTAGTGACGCTAAACCATTTAATCTTCCTTGACTGCGATTATCTTTCGTATTATTTAAACTTTTGATGCCCTGATTAATAGTTGCAGGGTATAGGTAGGTAATATTCATCGGAAATGATAAATCGAAGTTATTGAATGCCGACACAAGCAAATATTTAGTTAAAATTGTCTTCAGTTCATTGTTTATGGGCCTATCGCAAGATTGATTTAATGTAAATAATCTTATAATATGGATCTACAGGAACTTGGTAACTAGTAATGCATATTACGAAACAATAGTTAAGCAAGTCGAACATGAATCCTACATCTGAGACGCATCCGGGACTGCAACCACGATAAGGTTTATTTACACTAGGTTTTGCAGACAATGGATTTTCGTGCAGTTTTCTAAGTTTGCTATGACAACGCATATGCAGTTACTAAGCTATCCCTTCTATTATAGCAACGTTATTTATTAGGAATTTGCACTTGTTCCATCCTTTTTTAGTGTTAATATTATTCAATACCATTTGCAGTGTAAGGGTAATGTAAAAACCTGAAAATGCATTTTTCAATTATACTAAAAATACAATCTATAGCAGTAAATGTGGCAGCTGTCGAATGAGGTAGTTTCGTTTACATCTGCAAAATATTTTCACTGTGTCATCATGCTGCTTAAAACAACTATACACTTTTAATGGCAAATAGGTCGCAGGACAGAGCAAGTAGCGCTCTTGCATCCGGCTATTATGACTACATCATTTGGGAATTGATATCTACACGCGTGAAAGGAATTCTCTGGAAAGGCAGATGCTTAACTTTGGCCTTGAAACTTGACATGAAATGACGCTTAATATGAGGTTGAGACCTGAAATGACTGGAGATGTCTTTGATATATGAAAAACTCACGATTGAGACATATAGGTGGATTCTGATTGCCAAAAATCAAAAATTTTCTATCTCCAGCTAAAAGAATTAACTAAAACGCATTCCATCGCAAGACAACACATTCTTATCCCTTGAATCTGACTTTGTAAGATGCATTCATGAAATAACTGCAACTTGACGTAACACAGTGCGCTTTTGTCACATCAGCCATACATCACTAACATTGACTTCAGAAGTCGCCTTTAGATTCTGTCACGGGCGCGTCATTCAACGTCATTAAATTTATGTATTCAACATACTGGATTCTGGCCCAGTGTCTTGACAAAAGGCCACTAAGAAGAATTTAATTGACGATCAGGAAACACTACACGTTCCAAGCTGGCTTGTTTGAATCATTTAACACTAATTTTAAAACTGTTTCAATAGATGTATGACATTTATTACACAAATGTACACTGCATACTTACCCATGGACTTCTAGATAACAGAGTTCTGAGCGGGAAACTCTATATAGCTGGATGTTGCATAGATGCCTACTGACATGGACGAAGGAAGAACTTCCGACCCATAGAAATGCAGCAATATAATAATCAAGGAGTAGAACGGACATGAACATTGTAACAATACCACGTCGTGGACATGCGTTGTCTTAACAACGGTACCTCAACGATGACGGCTTCCAATGGTTGACAATGGTTAGTGAACGGTACCTAGTCAATTTACTTTGTGGAGACGGTTGCTATCGATTACCTTGAAATATAAAATTATTTTGAAAATATGCAATAAACTTAGGCAAGAATTTACAACTATGGCAGGTCTTGGTAATTTGATTCTTATCAAAACCTAGCAACAGTGACACAGATCGGTGCCTGACCGTGCAGCTGAAATTACCATCAGCATACAACCATTGTCCATTCTAGCTGCACTAGCTTAAGCACAGCGAAAAGTTAGATTTCTAAGCTCCAGCCTATGATACATTACCGTATCTAGAAGAAGTCAATGCTCCAACACAACGGATCATAGAAATCGAATCATCTGCAACACATGGAATAAGCATTAATCAAATCACCACGCTCAAACTGAATTTCACTTGTTACCGATTCTTCGATTTCTGTGGTTTGAAGCATGGACTTCTACGTAGATATGAAAGCTAAAAAATCCATTTAACCCTATCTTTGCCATGGGGAGGATTTCGAACCCTGTCGAATTAAATTCTAATTTCTAAAATACCTTCTCTGTCGGTTTGACGTTTCATGAGTTTTCGTTTCTATGTATTATTGTACAATAGCAGTAGCACATGATTATCTCAATTTTGTTGAAACCTCGGAAATCATTTGTGAATTCGAAGATCTGCAGCAATCGAATCGCTTACAGGTTAGCCTAACTGTCATACTCCTGTCTATGATAATCAATCATTCTCTTACATACACGTAATATCTAGAAGCGCAAATGTGAAATGTTCCGCTCATACTACCTATATTGATATCGTTAGCAATCACCATAGTCTTTTCTTAGCAAGCAGATGTTTTTTTATGTCCCTGGATGATATCTACCTATGACTGATAATACGCCAGAATGAAAATCTTCACTGATGAATTCAGAATGATTGAACTCACATTGTTTTCACCAATCAGTAATGGGAAATCAATTGCTAGAATTCAAACTTTAAATAGCTATTTGTAACATCAATAACAGCTAGTTGAGTGAGACAAATGCCACCAGTAGAATGAAAATACCGAAAATGTGACTACAAATCACTTGCTCGTTATTTTAATCTTTATTTTACGGAATAATAGACCAAAAACAGAATCCAAGACGAATCAAATTTTAAAAAATAGCGCATTCGATTTTTAAATTCGTATTTATAGTATCGAGATCAATGAGTCAAGTCAAACAAATGTCATCAATGGAGACAGCATACGGGAGATTACATAAATCTTTTTCATGTAACTTGGAGAAATAGGTTCTAAAGTAATGAAGGCGGACCCGGCAACCTTGGGTTGCTGATGCGCCTTTATGTTCGACTGTCTTTTTTAGCAGAAGACGCCAAGTCTTGGCTGACCTCATTTTCTACAAAGTCATTGGTTCTCAACCATTTTGGATCCGCGATATTTTCCATTTTCATTATTGGTTGTGAAGGTATAATCAGTCTCCATTTGAATCATTGAATCAATGCGGAAATATGTCTTCAATAAGTTATGTAAAATGAGTGACCCTGCTGATGCATATTTATTTCTTGTATAATGTATTTCGTCATTAGCAAGTAAGGCAACAGATAACAACAATCTCAAATCAAAGTTAATTGATCGTTTCTCTTCTTATCATGCACTCAAACTCAAGGCATTTGAAGTTGGCAGGAAATTGAAGATAGAATTGCTTCACACAAATAGGACATTCTGGATCTAGTGTTTGTTCTGAGGAAACTCCTCAACTGCATTTCAACTTCAATTAGATGTGGCTTCAAAGACGTAATGTAGAATATCATTGAAAGCACTTTCACAAAGTTAAAGGAAATGGCAGCAGCAGCTTAAATGCTTGTTGATACATCTGGTGTATTGAGACCATTCCTGGATTAATCACTGAAATGTTATACTGCCACTGACTTCACTAGAAATTTCAGTAGTTCTAACACCCGATCTTTCGGCTTTCTTTGTCAATTACAGAAAAAGGTCTGTAACTGACCCTTGACAAAGAAAGACGAAATATCAGGTGCTACACTTTTTACAAACTCCCGTGATGACAGTGGCATTATTGCTTTCAGCTTCAATGCTGCCTTGGATTTATTCATTTTCGATTCCGTACCAAACATGGGGCAATATGCATCCAAAGTGGTATTGAACCGTAGTCATCAACGAGGATGATGTTGGAGAAACTTTTCTATGGTCACACAGAATACCAGCATAGGATTTACTTCTGATATGCTATCGAGAGGCTTTTTACGAGTATTTGTCTTCCTTTGTTTGAACTTTTTCTAGTTAATTATTCACGATCACTCTAAAATAGTCTTGCTATCCACCTGTTGGTTGTGACCTCAATATTAAGAATCACTGTGAACCTTATTGGGTCTTGAACTGTGATGACATAATTAGACTTTAGCAGAAGCACTGTGATACTTTCAGCCTGGAAGCCCTTCCTGCCGACTTCTAATGACACTTTCGGAGCTAGACCTCTGAATCAAAAGAATGTCAGGACAAGCACTTAGCCACTCTACCACGGAGACACAGATTGGGAATCACTGACTAAAATATTTCGACAGTTCTTTATAAAGTGAAAAAATGGAGGTAAATTGTCCAGCAGTTCGGTTATTAACTAACTTTGCTTTCGATTGAATGTCACCGCTGACTTCAAACATAAGTACAATGTCAAAATTTTAGATTTTTATGTTTATAAACACTAATTCTAAAAGAAACGTAAACGAACGAAACATGTATCAATAGAATGGTCGAAGTCGTTCAGAAAAAACATCTCGATAAAAATTTAGATCATCTATGATGTCAGGTGTGGGTCAAAGGTTAACAAAGTCAAGTCAGCGAAATTATGGGTCAATAAATTTCTTCTTCAGTCAACAGTTGTTTAAGGAACAGACTGAAAATGTTGAAATCACAGGTTATTCACAAAATTAGCCTAGGGACAAAAGGTGAGTGCGAGGTCTGAAGCTGAACTGAACAAGAAACAAGAACAAGAACTAAGCAAGAAACTGAACAGTCTCTTGTGAAGAAATTTCTCACAGATAAGTGCGATAGATACCAACTATTCCAGCTAAATATCATGATAATACTAAGTTACAGTAGATAAACAATGAAAATATTTATTAGATTGAGCTGTTGACCTAATTAAGTACTGGCATTTCAAAACAATAGATGCTCATTTACTCTTTTGAAATACTGAAAAAGGCTAGCAGCTTCATCATGCATATTTTCACTACTTGTTTTATATTCTGTGTCTATATCTACGTTTAAAACAACAGCAATGAAAATTGAATGAATGCACATCTCAATTGATGAGGCTAGCTTCAACAGAAACAAAGCTAGACACATTTGGTCTCTGCCAAGGCGCGTTGCTAGAGAATTTGCATCGTCCGATACAAAGGGTCATAGTCAACTTTGAGGCCTTATGCCTCAGGAAGTACGATGAGTCGGAGCAAAAAATCTTTTTTTCTTCAAGTAACACCAACTCCAACCTAAACCCAAAAGCTAGGAAAATCTGAGATGGTGAGTGCAATGGTCATACACGTATGTCGACTTCACATGCACCCTTTATCAATTGTCGGACAGCTACTTTTAAACGGATTGCGAAAGTTGCGGAGGAGGGTAGACTTTAGGATTTCGGATTTGAATTTCTACAATTAATAAATCCGCGAGCGCGGATTTATAAAAATTTCTGTAATCCATCTTTTCACATAAGTGCATGTACGTCTTTAATTATCATAAACATTGTACTTACTATTTGGTTTGTAAGGGCCCTTCCTTGCTGTAGTCTAGTGTTTTCAAGAGCAGAGACATTCCTCAGTGACTCCTCGTACAGAAGTCCTACCTCTTCAGTTTCTCTTTCCTTTTCTTCAAGTTGCATTTGCAAGAGTCTCTTTTCTTCGTGCAGCAATTTGATTCTCATTTGTAAAACAGGAACATCTTGAGCCTTCTCTTCCAGGTCTCTCAGTCGGGCAAGACTCCTAGCCATTTGCTCTCGGATGTTACTCAGTTGTTCCTTCGTGATTTGTACAGTATTAGATTCCTCTCTTTCAACTAATGTCATTGTGGCTGAACCGACGGTGCATTGAGGACATACATAACTAGTACAAAAATCGCAAGAAGATTTGTATCCAGGTCGGCAATGTGGACACGTGTGAGCTCTAACTGCGAGGGCTTGTTGTCGGTGACAAGCTGGACAATGATCTGCAATGAGTGGGGATTGCGGTTTTGCACGATGAGCGGTCTCTTTACTGCTGCCACTGCTGCTACTCATACGGGAGCCGGCCACCTCCAATACAGCGGCATTTTTCTGAGATTTCAGTAGTTCTTGCTGTTGTTTCTTCATTTTTGAAGTTCTTTCTGTAGTCCCAAAGAGTGCGAAAGTATCCTCATCGGAGTGGTGTTCTTCGATAGTCGGACCAGCATTAAGACGGCTAACTGAGTCGGAATCAGACTCTGAGCCTCTGATTAGGTCCGGAGGATTGTACATATGGGGATATCGACCATGTTGCTTGTAGAAGGATTCCATTGTTAAGCGAAGACGGTTTTTATACTTCTGGATCTGCTGGAGATGGCGAAGATATTTTCCTCTCTTCGCGTCCTCAGCATACTTAACGAATCCAACATCGACGTGGTAGCCGTACGGACAGCATTTGCAACGCGGTGCTTCCGATAGAAAGTCGTAGACAGGCTGTGAATTGTTGGCCATCTGAGCCATGTCTGCATTGTCATACGGATCTCCGTCATCACCGGCCATTATAGGGACTGACAGAACTTCATTTGCAGACGCCATTGCGATCGCTGTAGGTCCAATCTGGTGGTTCCCGCTCAAAACTGAAAGTATATAGAAAAGCATTAATAGTACGTTATATTTCTTGAAGACGCATCATTTAAACTAGGCCTGCAGCGTGATAGAATCCTTCGGACAGCCCTTCGTAAGCATTTTCATAACATGAATAAAATATTACCTAATATCATCATCATTTAAACATAAAATATGTGTAAGGCAAGTCACCGCTTAAGTAGTGGATAGCAGTAGAGTAGCTCAGTAGACTGAGGGCCTCGCCTCGGAGGCACGAGGTCCAGGGTTGTCCGCATTGAGAGGCACCTCCGCTCTCATTATAGGATACTAACGATGGATGCACCGAATTAGGAAATCTTTCATCCGGCCGGATTTAAAGAAAAAAACCGATCATGTGCAATAATGCATGCTACCCTATAATGCATAGAAGCATAATATAGACAAGGTGAATGCATTCTATTTTAGATAAAACGTGCTATGTACAATATCAGGCGATTTGTGGTAGTTTTAGTACTGACTGCATCATTAAACCTGAAGTTTCACTATTTTGGTACCGATAGCCTTATTAGACAAATGACAGATGTGTCAATATTTCTAGATTGGCAAAGCTCCTAATCAAAATTCATTACAATGGTGTAGTAAGTATTACTGATGAGGCATTTCAAAGAAATCATTATGAACCAATTTTTGATAATTGAAAGACGAATTTGACGATAACAGACGAATATGTTAATTCTATGTTGCATAGGACTGCCAAAAATCTACAGTAAATCATTTAAAACAAGACAATATCGATTTTTAGATTTATCTACCAATTATTCGTATAAACTGCATTAATTCGCTCCCACTAAGATGAAATGTAGAATGTCTTATCCACAGTCTTATGCTAACATTCGCTACATATTACTAATAAGTTTAGCATTTATCAAGGCATTCATGCGCACAATTCATCTAATGGATTAGTTTACATTTTCAATAGGATTTCTATTTTATTCAAAGTAGTCAGTAGAGTTTCCAAAAAAAGGATTTCTTTTTATTCGAAATAACGAATAGAATTATATATGATCGAATATTATTCAAATTACATTCGACTTTTCTATATTGGCGATACAGGACTGGTCAAATGACAACAGAATGGAATTGAACAAAGCTAAATGTACTCAAATGCTCTTTATCCGTTCAAAAGGAACTACTACTGATCCATATCCCGAGATTGTAGTTACCCATTCTACTAACATTCTTGGTGTCATAATCAACGATAGGCTGTCTTGGGATGAACATTTTGAGAGTGTTGTTTTACGTGCATCTCGTCGCCTTCATGTCCTGAGGTATTTGAAATCGTATGTTACAAAAGAGCAATTAGTTAATGTTTTTTATGGATGTATTATGTCCATTGTCATGTATGCTACACCAGTTTTTTGCAAATTGTCAAGTTTCATAATTTCGAATTTAGTGCGTCTTAGAAAGCGCGTTCACCGAATAATTTGCTCTGCTACATGTAAGTGTGACATTGTCCCTGACTTTATTCAAAAGCACGAAGAACTGTCGCTTAAGTATTTTAAAAAGTGATTTCTTCCTCATCATCCGCTACACCATCTTGTTCCGAAGAAGTTTCCTGTGTCAGATAGATACCAAATGCCTTTCTGCTCTACTTCGAGACGTTTGAATTCCTTCTTTCCCCACATGAGTTTGTTAGCCAATTTAGATGAACATGTTGCCTAGATCGAAGGTTGATTTTTTTCCTTTTGATGAACTCGTGGGTAGTTCACTGAGGCTGCCGTTCACGTTTTGCCTGAGTTTTTGCATGACTTTGTATAAATGATGTAATTTGTATTTTTTATTTTCTCAATAAACGCCTTACTTACTTACTTACTTACTTATCAATTTATGTCACTCTTATGTGAGCCATCAAAACAGCAAATAACAAAGTGGGTTTTTATCATCAGCAGGGAAATTGCAAGACTCGCAATGATCGCATACCAACAGGAATACTTGTCATGCGATAGTTTACGCATAGCTGTGTAGATATTAATAAGCAGCAACTGTTATTTAATGTCGTCAATTGTTCTTGTTTGCGAGGAAGTATCGGCGAAGAAAGCAAAGATCGTCGATTGCGCTATCGTTGTGACATCTGCACAGCTTCGTGACAAAAGACCTGCAGCCTAAAACGCTGTTTCCGCCTCAAAGCTTATGGGCGGTATGGCCTTCAAAGATTTGAAGAGTTTTTACAAAGTGGCAGGCCGATCACCAGCCGATTTGAAACTAGCGAATTCTCTTCAAAAATATACTTGGTTTTATGAATGAAGTTTGTGGTCAGGTGTATGAGTGGTCATCTTATCAAAAGTGATCTAATATAAATCTCACTTAGATGATTTGAGATGAAAAGAAATGAGATTTGAAAGATTTTTACTGTCGAAGTTGGGTTTATTGTGACATTTTATGCACTTTAAAGTGATACATAACTTTCAAGAGTATTTTTCGTTCATAATCGATGTTTTGCTAGCTAAGTGAAGAATGAAAATTATTCGAAGGAAAAATTATTCGTCGCAGGGCTCACACTGAGGTTCACTCAAAAATTCGCGCAGGATCTCAAAATTAGCACAAGGGCCTAATCGTCATTATGCACCAGAAAACTGGGCACTATCGCAATTTACAGGTTCCATGTTTCACTCTAATACAATTTACAGATCCCATGGTTCACTCTATCGCAATTTACTGATCTCATGGTTCACTCTATCGAAATTTACATATCCCATGGTTCACTCTATCGCAATTTAAAGATCCCATGGTTCACTCTATCACAATTTAGGGCCCAATCAATGACAATTAAAAATACTGACAAATCCACAAAGGAAGGGATGTGACTGTTCCCCCCGGTCGACGATGTACATGTATATCTACAGTCATGTTACTACGTAAACCGGTGGATAATTTTACGATTACGAAAACTTGTGAACATATCTGTGTTGAAATGGCTTTGGGGCCGAATCCTCCACGCATCCGGTTCCAATATTGGGAGAAATATAAATTATGACGAAAATTTCTTCGGGTACTGCGAACAACTTTTATTCAATGCAACGTTTCGCTAAGTAGCTTAGACATGCACGAAATGCATCATAGCTACAGTGCATGTATTCTTCATCAAATAAAAATGATAACACTTTTTAAAAAACGGACAGTATATTCAATAAATGCATTTTTGGTTAAAATCCTGCATAAAATCTTCAACAAAGTAAACATTTCAGTTCATTAACAAATTCATCGCGAAGCGAAGTCTTAAATTGAGAAAATGCAGTCAATTACTTAAATGAGGTTTCTGAAGTGAACAACAACGTTGAAATCCGAAATAATAAAGAAATGGTAATGAAAATAAACAATCAAACAGTGTTCACAAAACTGTTCATCTCCTCTGGAACTTCGGCAAGATAGCCTTCTCGAAACTCGTTGCTCGTTTCACAGTACTTCTGATCAGCTCTTTCTCCTTCTCCTCTCTCAATAGTTCTTCCTGTTTCTCAACATTTTG